>PJEM01012801.1:0-44699 GCA_004023845.1 Helogale parvula | reverse complement strand
TTTCGCAGATGACATGATGCTCTACATGGAAAACCCAATCGATTCTACCAGGAGCCTTCTAGAACTGATCAATAAATTCAGTAAAGTTGCAGGACACAAAATCAATGTACAGAAATTGGTTGCATTTCTATACACCAATAATGAAGCTACGGAAAAAGAAATCAAGAAGCTGATCCCATTCACAATTGCACAAAAAAAACCACAAAATACCTAGGAATAAACCTAACCAAAGATGTAAAAGACCTGTATGCTGAAAACTATAGAAAACTTATGGAAGAAATTGAAGACACTAAGAAATTGAAAAACATTCCCTGTTCATGGATTGGAAGAATAAACATTGTTAAAATGTCATTATTACCCAAAGCAATCTACACATTCAATGCAATCCCCATCAAAATTGCACCAACGTTCTTCTCAATGCTAGAACAAACTATCCTAAAATTTGTAGGGAACCACAAAAACCCTGAATAACCAAAGTAATATTGAAGAACACCAAAACAGGAGGATCACAATCCCAGACTTTAGCCTCTACTACAAAGCTGTCATCTTCAAGGCAGTATGGTATTGGCACAAAAACAGACACATGGACCAATGGAATAGAATAGAGAACCCAGATGTGGGCCCACAATTTTATGGCCAATTAATCTTTGACAAAGCAGGAAAGAGTATCCATTGGAAAAAAGACCACCTCTTTAGCAGGTGGTGCTGAGAGAACGGGACAGCAACATGCAGAAGAATGACACTAGACAACTTTCTTACGCCATACACAAAAATAAACTCAAAATGGATGAAGGACCTGAATGTGAGACAGGAAACTATCAAAACCCTCAAGGAGAAAGTAGGAAACAGCTTCCTTGACCTCAACTGCAGCAATTTCCTACTTGCACATCCCCAAAGACAAGGGAAATAAAAGCAAAAATGAATTATTGGGACCTCATCAAGATAAAAAGCTTCTGCAAGGCAAAGGAAACAATCAAGAAAACCAATAGGCAACCAAGAGAATGGGAGAAGATAGTTGCAAATGACATATCAGATAAAGGGCTACTATCCAAAATCTACAAGTAACTCACCAAACTCCACACTCAAAAAATGAATAATCCAGTGAAGAAATGGGCAGAAGACATGAACAGACACTTCTTTAAAGAGGACATCCAGATGGCCAACAAGCACATGAAACAATGCTCAGCATCACTCAGCATCAGGGAAATACAAATCAAAACCACACTGAGATATCACCTCACGCCAGTCAGAGTGGCTAAAATGAACAAATGAAGAGACTATAGATGCTGGTGAGGATGTGGAGAAACGGGCACTCTCCTACACTGTTGGTGGGGATGTAAACTGGTACAGCTGCTCTGGAAAACAGTATGAAGGTTTTTCCAAAAACTATCAATAGAACTTTATGACCCAGCAATAGCAATGCTGACGATTTACCCAAGGGATACAGAAGTGCTGATTCATTGGGGCACATGTACCCCAATGTTCATAGCGACACTTTCTACAATAGCCAAACCATGGAAAGAGCCTAAATGTCCATCAACTGATGAATGAGTCAAGAAGATGTGGTATATATATTCAATGGAGCACTACATGGCAATGAGGAAGAATGAAATATGGCCATTTGTAGCAAAGTGGATGGACCTTGAGGGTGTCATGCTAAGTGAAATAATCAGGTGGAGAAGACAGATACCATATGTTTGCACTCATAGGTCTAACAAGAGAAACCTATCAGAGGACCATAGGAAGGGGAATGGGGAAAGGGAGTTGGGGAGAGAGAGGGATGCAAATCATGAGAGACTCTTGAATACTGAAAATGAACCGAAGGCTGATCGGGGAAGGGGAAGGGGGGTCGTGGTAATGGGTGAGGACACTTGTGGGGAAGAGCACTGGGTGTTATATGGAAACAAAATTTGACAATAAACTATTAAAAATAGTAAAAAAAAAAACAAAGTAAAAAAAGAAAAAAGAAAAATAAAAAATAAAAAGTTATTTCATTAAAAAAAAAAGAGAGAGAGAAGAAATCTCTCTGAGGAGAAATCTCTTTGCAGCAAAACTTAGCCCTTCTTTCCTCCATAAAAAGTCTTGCTGTACTGCCTAATTGGAGCATAATAGCATAAATAATAACTAATAATTATAGAATGTTTATTATGTACCACACACTGGAATAAGTATACCATCTCATGTAATCCTGACTACAACCTGATGTGGTAGGTACCATTATTATTCCCATTATACTGAGAAGAAAACTTGAGATGTAGAGAGATCATGAACTTGCCAAAGGTACTACAGTTAATAAGACGCAGAACTGGGATTCATACTTGTCCACCTGATTCCAAGGTCTGCATGTCTTTGAAAATTTTACTATGGAGAGTTCAAATATAAACTGAACTTAAAAAAAAAAGTGTAACACACTCCCCATCTGCCTATCACCCAGCTTCAATATTTACCACCATATGTCTATTCTTGTTTCATCTATACCCCTACTCACATCCCCAACCAAGGCATCATGTCAATTCATCCATAAATGTTTCGGTATGTATCTCTAAGAGATAAAGACCTTTTTAAACCAAAATTGCAATACTATCATCATACCTGAAAGAAAACCAAATAGTAATTCCTTAAGATCACTATCCAGTCAGTGTTTAAATTTTCCTATAATTTTTATAAAAAACCATGATCCAAATAAGATCCATGTTTTAAAACTGTTTGACATATTTCTCAAGTCTCATTTAGCCAATCAGAACCTGTTTTTAACCACTACACTCTGATCTATGTTTTCTATTATGAAGAAAGTTGCCACTTTCCTGAGAGCAGGAGTTCTCAATTAGGGATTAATAGCTTTAAGGGATGCTTTGAATCTCTTAAAATTAGTTGTTAAAATATTGCATGTCTTCGTGTTGGTTAATTTGTCTAAGGTGAGTATCCTTGGATTCCATTAGAGTTGAATGTTTTTTTTATAAGGATGGAGAATAAAGTTAAATAGTTAAGTTTATTAACTTGAAATTTAAGAGATATTAACAAATTACTTTTGAGAGGAAGAGAAATAGTTAAGGATTAACTGGTGTTACTTTAAAAAGAATAGAATTATAATTGATTGGGGACTCTTAAGTCCATTTTAAATTGCATATCCCTTTGAATTAAGCATCTTGGTGTACTGTGGTGTTACTTAATTGTGGTGGTTTAAATCATACTGAGATCTTGAACTGAATGCCCTACTTATTGGAGTCTGTGACTCCACATGAACTGGGGTAGATAGAGACTGATTTTTTGAGGTATTAGTTATTTGTTTTACAATAATAGCCTCATTGAAAATGTGTACAGTTTTTCAGTATTGTGTGTGTATGTGTAAAAATGAAATGGTAATAAAGTTATCATTAATTTTCACTCTTTGCACCAACTTTTCCTAGATGAAATCCAACACCAAAGACCCAATGGCATTATCACCAGCAGTATAGAACCCCCCAAGCTACCACAATACCCCAAACTGCCTATTCAGAGGAGTGGGGAAGCTGATACTGGGAGGAAGTCCCCAAGCAGGCTTCTTTCAGATGGCAAGTTGGAATCTTGTCCTGATGTGGATGTGGGGAAGTTGGTGTCTAGCCTCCAAGATGGAGCGTCTAAGGCCATATCAAAGACCACCAATGGACCTGTGCCAGGCTCTGGGCCCACCAAAGCTTCCTCTTTCCACATTAAGAGACCAGCTCCTCGTCCCCTGGCTCACCACAAGGAGGGTAAGTGCTTGGGAACTTCATTGGAACTATAATTGAAACCAACTATTTTTTGTGCATTGAGATCTTTCTGAGGTTGGAGATATTTAAATAGGAATCTGTTACAGTTTACTACCACTAATATTGGAACGATGGGTAAGAACATAAAAAACATTCATGATAATCACTAGAGTTTATCTTAATGAGGGTGGGGATTTAGGGCCTGTTTTATTTACTTCTATATCCCAAGTGTTTAGAACAATGCCTGCATATCACAAGATAGACACTTATTATTTGTACAATAAATTAATAATAATGATATTTTTATCATTATTATTATTCCTGTTGTTGCCATTAACTATCTGCTATGTCCCTGACACTGTACTAGGTATTGAAAACTATTTCTCACCCTTATTACCTTACTGTGGAGAAAGTATTACTTTTTCCTACTAGAACTGAGGATCCTAGAGCTAAGTGACTTGACAAATGTTCACAGCTAGGAACTGGCCGAGCTGGGATCTCAGTCTTACCAAGTCTGACAGGCACCAAAGCCTGTTTTATTTCCAAGAAGGAAGAACTATCACTTTACCTTCCTATAAGAAACTTTGGAATTGGTGAACTGCCAGTTTCTCATTCTCACTTTCCAGATTAATCAAAATGGGACAAAATGGCACATGTTCTGCAAAACTCTAGGCTTTTAAAATTACAAATTTAAGATGTAGCTCGCTTCTGTAAATTTAATTGGTTACTACATGTGGAGACTCATGTTCGGAGGTTGGAGCTAATCCAGAGAGTACTTGGAGAAGGGCACATAATTTTATAAAGATAGTATGGTATACTTGACAGAATATACACTTTGGTATCACAAAGGTTCAGATGCAAATTGTGGCTCTTTTACTTTCTAGATAGATGACCTTATAAAAATATGCCTGGTTTTTTACATTGTCCTATTCCAAAAATGGATTTAAGACATTTCACAATATGGAAAATATAAGAACTCAAAATAGTAAGAATAATTTATTCAAGAAGTATTTATTGAATACTTACTGTGTGCCTGGCCTCATTCTAAGTTTTGAGGACATAAGAATGAATAGATCACAAGGTTCCTACTTTCCTGAGCCTTATATCAGGGCTTAACAAACTATGGCCTTAACTGGTTGAAAAAAATCAAAAGAGAAATAATATGTCATGACACATAAAATTATATGAAATTCAAATTTCTGTGTCCATAAAGAGAAATATACCACTTCACTTACATAATGTCTAAAGCTGCTTTTGTACTACAAGAGCAGAATTTTTTTCTTTCACTGTTTTAAATTTTATTTTTTTCTTTTATAGTTTATTGTCAAGTTGGTTTCCATATAACACCCAGTGCTCATCCCCACAAGTGCCCTCTTCCATGCTCATCACCTCCCTCACTCCCCCATCAGCCCTCAGTTTGTTCTCAGTATTCAAGAGTCTCTCATTGTTTTCCTCCCTCTCTCTCTCCAACTATTTCCCCCCTTCCCCTCCCCTATGGTCCTCTGTTAAGTTTCTCCTGTTTCACTTATGAGAGAAAACATATGGTATCTGTCCTTCTCCGCCTGACTTACTTCACTTAACATGACACGCTTGAGTTCCATCCACATTGCTATGAATGTCCAGATTTCATTCTTTCTCATTGCCATGTAGTATACATGGCACTATATACTGTATACATAAACCACATCTTCTTGATTCATTCATCAATTGATGGACATTTAGGCTCTTTCCATGATTTGGCTATTGTAGAAAGGGCCACTATGAACATTGGGGTACATGTGCCCCTATGTGTCAGCACTTCTATATCCCTTGGATAAATCCCTAGCAGTGCTATTGCTGGGTCATAGAGGAATTCTATTGTTAATTTGCAAAATAGACATTTTAACAATATTTGTTCTTCCAATCCATGAGCATGGAATATTTTTCCATTTCTTTGTGTCATCTTAAATTTCATTCATAAGTGTTTTATAGTTTTTGGATTATGATATTTTACCTCCTTGGTTAGGTTTATTACTAGGTATCTTATGGTTTTGCAGTTACAATTGGGATTGTTCTCTTAATTTCTCTTTCAGCTGCTTCATTATTGGTGTATAGAAATGTAACAGATCTGTACATTGATTTTGTATGCTGCATCTTTCCTGAATGTGTATACGTTCTTGCAATATTTTGGTGGAGTCTTTCAAGTTTTCTATATAGAGTATCTTGTCATCTGCAAATAGTGACCATTTTACTTCCTTCTTGTCAATTTGGATGCTTTTAATTTCTTTTTATTTTCTGATTTCTGTGACTAGGACTTGCTATACTAACTATAACACTAATAGTGGAGGGATTGGAAATAACTATCTTCTTCCTGACCTTAGAGAAAAACCTCTCATTTCTTCCCTATTGAAGATGATATTAGCTATAGGTTTTTCATATATGGCTTTATTATGTTGAAGTATGATTCCTCTAACCTTACTTTGTTAAAGATAGTTATCATGGATGAATTTGTACTTTGTCAAATGCATTTTCTCCATCAATGAAAGGATTATATAATTTATTAATATGGCATATCACATAGATTGACTGGCAGATATTGGAAAACCCTTGCAGCCCAGGAAAAAATCCCACTAGATTGTGGTAAATGTACTGTTTGATTCAGTTTGCTAGTATTTTATTGAGAATTTCTGACTCCATGTTCATCAGAGATCCTGGCCTGTACTTTTCATTTTTGGTGTAGTCTTTATCTGGTTTCGGTGTCAGGGTGATGCTAGTCTCATCAAATGAATTTGGAAGTTTCCTTCCTTTTCTATTTTTTGGAGTAGTCTGAGAAGAATAGGTATTAACTCCTCATTAAATATTTGGTAGAATTTACCTGTGAAGCCATCTGGCCCTGGACTTTTACTTTTTGGAAGAGTTTTTGACTGTTGACTCATTTTCTTTGCTGGTTTATCACTCTATTCAAGTTTTCTGTTTTTTCCTGTTTCAGTTTTCATAGTTTATATGTTTCTAGGAATTTATCCATTTTTTCCAGGTTATCTAATTTGTTGACATATAGTTTTTCATGATATTCTAATTGTATATCTGTGGTGCTGTTTGTTATTTCTTCTCTTCCATTCATGATTTTATTTATTTGAGTTCTTTCTTTTTTGGTAAGTCTGGCTCAAGGTTTTTCATTTTATTAAATTTTTTAAAGAGCCAGCTCCTGCTTTCATTGATCTGTTCTATTGGGTTTCTTTGATTCTGTATCATTTATTTCTGCTTTAGTCTTTATTATTGCCTCCCTTCTGCTGGCTATAGGCTTCACTTGTTTTTTTCCTAGCTCCTTTAGGTATAAACAGTTTGAGAGATTTTTCTTACCTCTTGAGGTGGATCTGTATTGATATGTCTTTCCTTCTTAGGACTACTTTTGCTGTATCTGAAATGTTTGAGGCCATTGTGTTTTCATTTTCATTTGTTTCCATGCATTTTTTATTTCATCTTTAATTTCTTGGTTGGCCCATTCATTCATTGTTTAGTAGCATGTTGTTTAACACTCATGTATTTGTGGTCTTTGCAATATTTTTCTTTTTTTAATCTTTAATTATTTTTGAGAGAGAAAGAGAGACAGAGCATGAATGGGGAAGGGCCAGAGACAGAGGGAGACACAGATTCTGAAGGAGGCTTCAGGCTCTGAACTGTCAGCACAGAGCCCAATGCGGGACTCAAACCCACAACCTGTGAGATAATGACCTGAGCTGAAGTCAGACACTCAACCGACAGAGCCACTCAGGTGCCCCTCCAATATTTTTCTTATAGTTGACTTCAAGTTTCCTAGTGTTGTGTTCAGAAAATATGCATGGTATTATCTCAATCTTTTTGTACTTGGTGAGGCCTGATCTGTGACCTGCAGAATGTCCCATGTGCACTTGGAAAAAATGTGCATTCTGCTGTTTAAGAATGGAATGTTTTGAATATATCCATTAAATCCATCTGATCCAAGGTGTCATTCAAAGCCATTGTTTCCTTGTTGATTATCTCCTCAGATGATGTGTCCATTTATGTAAGTATTAGTGTTAAAGTCCTCTACTATTATTGTATTATTATCAATGAGTTCCTTTTTTGTTGTTGTTTTATATATCTGGGTGTTCCATGTTGGGGCCATAATATTTATAATTATATCTTCTGTTGGATTGTCACCTTTATTATAATATAGGACCTTTCTTCAGTCTTTGGTTTAACATCTAGTTTGTCCAATATAAATATTGCTAATTCAGCTTTCTTTTGACATCCATTTGCATGGTAAAAGTTTCTCCATCCCCTCACTTTCAATCTCAGGTGTTTTATGGTCTAAAATGAGGCTCTGGTAGGGAGCATTTAAATGAGTCTTGGTTTTTTAAAATTCATTCTGACACCTGTCTTTTTCTTGAAGTGTTTGGTCCATTTACATTCAGAGTAGTTATTAATAGATATGTATTTAGTGTGATTTCATTATTTGTTTTCTTGTTGTTTCTGAAGATATTCTCTATTCCTTTCTTATCTTTGTCACTTTTGGTCTTTACTTTCCACTTAAAGAGTCCTCTTTAATAGTTCGTGCAGTGCTGGTTTAATGGTCAGAAACTCCTTTAGTTTTTGTTTGAGGAACTCTTTAATTCTCCTTCTATTTTGAATGATTCCCTTGCTGGATAAATTATTCATGGCTGCATGTTGTTCTCATTCAGCAATTTGAATGCATCATGTCACTCCTTTCTGGCTTGCCAAGTTTCTGTTGAGAAATCTTCAGCTAGTCTTATGGGTCTTAGCTTGAAAGTTAGGAATTTCTTTTCTCTTGCTGCTTTTAAGATTTTTTTAATCACTGTATTTTTCAAATTTAATTACAATATATATCTTGGTGTTGGGCTGCTTTTGTTTACTTTAATGAGAGTTCTCTGTGCCTCCTGGATCTGGATGTCTGTTTCCTAGATTAGGGAAGTTTTAAGCTATGATTTCCTCAAATACATTTTCTGCACCCTTCTCTCTCTTCTTCTTCTGGGACTCTTATAATGTAAATGTTATTAGATTTAATGGAGTCACTGAGTTCCTTAAGTCTATTTTTGTGTTCCATAAGTCTTCTTTCTCTCTTTTGTTCAGCTTCATTATCTCCCATTATTTTGTTCTTTTTTTTTTTTAATCTTAATGTTTATTTATTTTTGAGACAGAGAGAGACAAAGTGTGAACAAGGAAGGGGCAGAGAGAGAGGGAGACACAGAATCTGAAACAGGCTCCAGTCTCTGAACTGTCAGCACAGAACCTGATGTGGGGCTTGAACCCACAAACCGTGAGATCATGACCTGAGCCAAAGTCAGACACTTAATCGACTGAGCCACCCAGGCACCCCTATTTTGTTCTTTATATCATTTATTCTTTTCTCTGCTTCTTCCAGCTTTGTGTTTATTGCACAAGTGTGTTTTCAATGTCAGTTGTTGCATTTTTCATTTCTGGCTGATTCCTTTTTAATTCTTTGCTCTCTGTGGTAAGGGCCTCCCTAAAGTCTCCTGCTTTTTTCCCCCAAGCTCAGCAAGTATCCTTATGATTGTTGCTTTAATTTCTATATCAGGCATGTTACTTATATCTGTTTCACTTGGATCTGTGGCTGTGACCTTATCTTGTTTCACTCGGCATAAATCTCTCCATCTTCACATTTTTTTCTAAATCTCTGTCTTCTTCTCTGTGTTAGGCAATCCAGTCATGTTTTCAGCTCCTGAGAGTAATGGCTTTGGGAAGAAGAGGTCATATACTATCCATGGCCTGGAGCTTCAGGGAGTGTCTCTGGTGTGTGCTGCATGTTTTCTGTTGTGTTTTAGGTGCTCCACCCTTCAGGCCAGTCCTCTGCAGACATTCTCCTTGCCTACATTGGGCAGTGTTTTGTCCCTGGTCTGAATGTGGTGAGGTTAACTAGGTGCGCTCTGGTCTGCTTGTGAAATGAGACCTGATGCCACTTCCACTAGAAATTAAGCCTTAAAGAACTCTCTGGTCAGGAGATGTGGTGTGGACAGGGGTTTCTGCTGGTCCTCTAGGGAAGGGGCCCATCATGCTGTGACTGACGCAAGCTTGACCCAGAAGGGCAGTACCTCCAGAGTGCAGGGGTGTGAGACCTGCTGTAAACAGGGTAGGAAGCTAGTGTTGGTGCTATGGTGCTTATTGCAGGTGGCTCTGTGTTTATGCTGAGGGGTGTGAGTGGGGAGAAATGGCACCAGCTCTCTCCCTGTCCTTGGAGAGGTGCCTCCATGCACACTGCCTCTTACGGAAGCACTCTGAGAAGAGCTAATAATCTTCCCCTGTATGTCCCAGGTGTTTTTCAGATAGGTGTTTCCACAGTCTCAGACTCTGGGGTTTATACTTCATTCTTTCCAGGAGCATTGCAGTGCCCTCTGGGTTCTATCCCAGCCAAGCTTGCTGACTTTTACAACTCTAGGCTTTAGGGACATGGTGTGGGCAGGGGTCTACACTGGTCTTCTTGGTGAAAGGCATACCACACTCGGATTGAGGCAAATTTGACTGAGAAAGTCAGTTTTGCCAGAGCATAGGAGTGTGGGACCTGGTTTAAGCAAGTTAGGCAGCCAGTATAGGGTCAAGTTGCCCTCTGTAGTTGGCTCTGTGTATGTACTAAGGGGCAATTGAGGGAAATGTTGATAACCAGCTTCTTTGTCCCCAGAGAAACATCTTCCTGAACTCTGCCTTTCATGGAGGTACTCCAGGGAGAGAATAATCTCCCTCCTGTGTGCCCCAAGTATTCTTCAGATCACTATTTCCATGCCATATGCCCCTTGGTTGTTTACCTTCCATCTCTCAAGGAGTAGGGAAGTACACTTAGGGCTCTATCATAGCCAAGTACACAGACATTTAAGCCCCCCATGGATGCAAGAACTCATGAAAATCAGCCCCTCTAATTTTCCCAACCAATGGCTTTGGGGAAATGTCCTTGTGCATTCCCTTGTGCGCTCCTCTCTCTCTTGCCTTTCTTCATGACCACAGCTCTTTCTCCTCTGCAGCACCTGCCATATATTTTTTTCTCACAAACCATGCCTCTGCACCTCCTACCTTCCTCAATGTGGCTTCTTCTCTCCCTTTAGTTGTGGAGTTTGTTCTTTCAGTCTTCAGGTTGATTTCTGGGGTATTTAAAATGATTTGATAGTTATCTAGCTATGTTTGAGGGATGAGATGAACCTAGAGTCCTCCTGTTCTACTGCCATCTTAGCTCCTCCATGCTAACACTCTTAGTTGCACATATGTCTATTTCCCTATGGTATTCTGCAGGCCATAAGTACTTTTTGTGGTCTTTTTTCACTTAATATTTTAATTTTAATTTTTTAAAATTATTTTTAAAGTTTATTTATTTTTTAGAGAGATGGAGGGAATGTCAGAGAAAAGAAGGAAGAGAATTCCAAGCAGGCTCTGCACTATCAGTGCAGAGTCCAACATAGGTCTCTAACTCACAAGCCATGAGATCATGACTTGAGCTGAAATCAAGAATTGGACACTTAACCAACTGAGCCACTCAGGCATCCCCTTACTTAATATTACTTTAAGTGCATATATTTTTGGCCTTCCCCAAATACTTGTCATTTCATGTATAATATTTATTGGTTAAATGCTTATAAAATTGGTTTGCTTATTCTTTGTGTTGGGTCCGAGTATTTGCTATTAAGGAGCACGTTTTTGTTCCATTTTTTTTCCTAATTTGGGGAGGGGTTAATTCCCTTGAGCCTATTCCCCATAGTGGATCAACAGGATCAATAAGTATGATAAGTATGAACTATGTCTTGTGTATGATTTTGCATTTCATCCACATTTTCCAGAATTCTTTATGGCTATGTAGATAGAATTAGCCCAGTGTACAGTGCTACCAACAATGTTTAAGTGCATCCATGTCATAAATTCCTGCCAGAACCATTTCATAAATAATTATGTATATTTATTTTGTACTGACTCACCTGGAAACCAGAAAAATAGAGGCAGGAAGGCAAGTTGGAAGACTGCTACAATAGTCAAGGTCTAAGTAAAAAAGTCCTGAGTTTTGGTAATTACAAAACTAACAAATTCAAATTCATTATAAAACATTGACTAAGTACCTGCTATGTGCCAAGCCTGTACTAAATATATTAACGCCAAATTAAATTTTTTTGTTTATTTATTTTGAAAGAGAGAGAGAGAACACATGCACATGAGTGGGGGACAGGTAGAGAGAGAATCTCAAGCAGGCTCTGCACTGTCAATGCAGATCCGAACTGTGAGATCATAACCTCAGCTGAAATCAAGAGTCAGACGCTTAGCCAACTGAGCCACCCAGGGACCCCAGCACCTAATTAATTTTTTAAATCTCTGTATGTTAAAGTCTTATTGGTCTTCATTATATGTATGAGGGAACTAAGAATTAGCAAATTGATATAACATACCCTAGGTCACACAAGTAGAGGTTCTAGAGCTGGGTTTCAAACGTAGACTTTTTGAACGGTTTAGCTACTACTGGAAGAATTTTTAAAAAAAGATAGAAAGATCAGACGAGATCGGGCGCGTTCAGGGTGGGGAAAGAGAGCAGGGAAGAGTGAGGGACACAGATCAAGGGAGACTACTGAATACTGAGGATGAACCATGGACTGAAAGGGGAGGGGGAGGGAGGGAGGGGGTGGTGGTCATGGTGGGGGGCACCTGTGGGGAGAAGCACTGGGTGTTATATGGAAACCAATTTGACAATAAACTATTATTAAAAAAATAAATTAATTAAATTAAATTTTAAAAAAAGAAAAAAAAAAGATAGAAAGAAAGGAAAACAAATGCAGAGTTGTTAGTAACCAAAAGCAAGTGTGGGTCAAGGGAAGTAGCCAAGATAACTACTGGGTGCTTGTTCATGAAAAGCGTTCCATTTGACTAAACACTCAAGTTCTTAGTGGTGTTCTCTTTCAGGAGACTCTGACAGTTTCAGCAAAGTACGGCCTCCAGGAGAAAAGCCAACCATCCTCCGTCCTCCAGTGAGGCCTCCAGATCCTCCAAGCCGGGCAGCTACTCCCCAAAAGCCAGAACCAAAGCCAGATATTGTGGTTAGCAATACAGGGGGAATCCCATCATCTGTGTAAGTAGAGCTGTTCCTCATCCTTGACCTAAGGCTCAATATTAGTCCACCAGGAGTTCTTTAAGGATCACCATTATGGTTGTGAAGGGTGTACAGTGCACAACCCCAGGACATCGTTCACTTCATAGTCTAGGAAAATGTCACAAACAAGTCCTGTTTGGAGTGTTCCACTCATCATTCAAGGCTGAGATTTCACTAAAACTGCCCTGATCTCTGTAGACTGATAAGATTACCTTCTATTTCCATGCTCCCTTGATTCTGGAAATTTTTTTTGTATTTTCTCGTTATTGCTACTAGTTTTTAAAGTAATTTAATGAACAGATCTATTTATTGTACTTGTGCCTTTAGGCTTTTTTTTTAATTGAGGGTATGATTTTTTTAAATCTTCCAAATTGTCTTAGATTCTCCAGAGAACCTCTTGCAAGGTAGGAGCTAAGCTGATTTCTAGCAGTTTTTCCTGAGGTGGGACTAGAATCCAAGGAACCAGGCATAGAGTGGCTAAGGTAGGGGCATAGCAGCTCTGAAGGACCAGCCTTTCATGGCCACAGTTAGCCTGACTGGTTTCTCTTCAACCAGTGCTTGGGATCCCTCTCATATACTGCCTCCTGGTATTCCTTTTTCTCATGTCTCTTATTTTCCATAATTGTAAAATGAAGGAAATAAGAAAAAGAAAGCCTCTACCATGTTAATTAAGTAGCTAAGGGTATTTACAAAAGTGTCAGAAACTTATACCTTGAAATCAAAGACTTGTTTCACTTATTTCTCACATGAGTAGCATGAACAAACAACATACTTAGACCATTCTGAACCAAGGGAAAGCAAAGGTCATTAGGCATGGCCTTGGAAGAGGTTATGCTCTCTGAGTCAGTTCATATCCTGATACTTGGGTTTCTCCTCAGACCCAGGTCCTTTGCAAGCTAAGGCAGACCTTTCAATTGGTGGTCCATCTGGTTTATATTTTTTGTGTTGCTCATTGTCTATTGGTTGTCATATGTATTCCAGAGCAACTCATGGGACTTGATTGGCTTCTGTTTGCAGGGTGGCTTCCAGGGCCAGGTTCTTTGAAACAGCTTCCCGAAAAACAGGAAGGTAAGACATATAGGTGATAGAAGAAAAACCAAGTTACTTTTTAATTAATGGATCATGAGCATTTCATTTCATCTCTTACATTCTGTTTTTCTGTTTCTCTGCAGTTGTCTCTCTCTGTCTCCTTGTCTCTCACCCTGTACATCTGTCTTTGTCTATGTACATGTGTGTTTCTCTGTCTTTGTTACTCTTTTTGTCTCTCTCCTACTTTCTTTCTCTGTGTCTTTGTCATTCTCAGTCTTTCTCTATTTTTTTCTACTTATATCTCTGTTTCTGTCTTTGTCTCTCTGTCTCCTATCTGTTTATTTCACTCTTTTTCTGTCTCTCTCCATGTCTCTCTTTCTTTGCCTGTCTCTGTATGTTTGAATCTTTGGCACTGTTTTTCCATTTCTTCCTCTCTTCTTTCTCTTTCTTTCTTTCTTTCTTTCTTTCTTTCTTTCTTTCTTTCTTCCTCTCTCTCTCTCTCTCTCTCTCTCTCTCTCTCTCTCTCTCTCTCAGACACACACACACACACACACACACACACACATACACATTACTCACATGCTAAGTAATACTGCAAAAAGTATTACACTCAATGTAGACCTTATTTTTTGTTAGCTTATTTATTTAGACTCTATTATATTCTAAATGAGCAGTTTATAGGAATACATAGAATGCAACAGTCTAACATAAAGAACCCTATAATAAACAAACATTAGGTGGTGTGATGTAAATCACATGGAAAAAAATTGAGGGAACAAATAAAACAAACAGCTTTGCCTTCCACTCTAGACCCACTAAAACAGACTCTCCAGGAGTGGGGCCTAAGAATCTGGGGTGTCTTTTTTGTTTTATTACCTTCTTCCCTTCATTCCTTCCTTCCTTCCTTTCTTCTTTCCAGTTTGTTTTTAAAACTTTTTTCAGCACAATACCATTTATGTACATTTTTATTTTATTTATTAATTTTTTATATTTTATTTTACTTTTTATTAATTTTTTAATAAAATTTATCAGATTTGTTTCCATACAACACCCAGTGCTCATCCCAACAGGTGCCCTCCTCAATTCCCATTACCCACTTTCTCCTCTCCCCCATCCCCCATCAACCCTCAGTTTGTTCTCTGTATTTAAGAGTCTCTTATGGTTTGCCTCCCTACCTCTCTGTACCTTTTTCCCCTTAAAACTTCTAAGGTATTGGTACAGATTATCCAAACCCTGGCATTTGAGACCCTTTAGACTACAACATCTAGAGAAATGGTTGCATAGCCTTTACAGACTCTTCTGTGAGTTTGTTCCATGTTGCTTATCAGAGAGTTTGAAATTTTGCTTCCTGATGGGTGATAAGAGTATAGCTTTTCTACGTGGTCAGTTAAAAGAACAGTGCACCTTTACCAGTAGTGGAGCTGGGGTAGGTTTAACACTGTGAGACCTAACTCACCAGGACATGACCCTGCACAGAAAGTCACCCTAGTTCTGCTTGGCAGTCAGCTATTAGACCAGGCCAAATTCTCCTTTGACAATAATTTACCATTTATTCTGCCATACAGATGAAAATGAGGTTAAGGTCCCAGATTTCTCTTCCAGTACAAAAAGCTTTTAAAACTAGGATGTTTTTAAAACAGGCTTGGTCAAATGTCCCTCTTGAAAATAAATGAGAGAGAGAGAGAGAGAGAGAGAGAGAGACTGACTCAATATAGTATGTGCCTGTGAGCAGAACCACATCCTATTTCCTGGTGATTCTTCCTCCCTTCCTAGAATAAGCCATATGAGAAATAACTACCAAGGAAATGGAATGATGTAAACTAGAATTAACCGAATGAAATGGGTACATCTAAAAGAAAGCTTTTAAACAGGGTGCCTGGGAGGCTCAATTGGTTAAGCATCCAACTTTGGCTCAGGTCATGATCTCAAGGTTCTTGGGTTCAAGCCCCATGTTGAACTCTGTGCTGACAGCTCAGAGCCAAAAGTCTGCTTTGGATTCTGTGTCTCCTTCTCTCTCTGCCCCTCCACCACTCACATTCTGCCTCTCACACTCTCAAAAATAAACATTTATAAAATTTTAAGGAAAGCTTTTTTAGAATAAGTGATATCTAAGCTGGAGCTTAAAGGATGTACAGAAATACATCAAAACAAATAAAGAATTCATTGGTAGCCTTGGACAGGGAACCGAGGTAATGAGAGAGAATTCATAAGAGGCATGAACAAAGTCCAATAGAATCTTTATGGCAGGCCAGCTTCTAAAGGGAAACTATAGCCAAACTGATGTTGACAGTATGGAAAGATTGGTAACTACCATCTGAGCTATGTCAGCTACTGCTTAGGGAATTCTTGGACCAACTTACAACATGAGAGGGCTGTAGCAAAACCAGGCATTTCAGGCTACAGGACGACTCTACTTATCCTATGTTTAGGCTTCTGGAACTTAGATTTAATTCTGTTCTTTATCCCAAGATTCCATCTTGGCAGGGGTGTTGGCAAGCCTGAAATGGATACACCTGTCCTCCAGTGTGTCATGAGCCATAGAGCCATACTCTGTACCCACAGGTTCCTCCCATTTAGCATCCACATAGGAAAAAAAAACACCATTTCTGTCTCAGCTCTCACCTTGTAACCCCCACTTACATCAGTACATCTACATGCTGGCCTCAGACTAGGCACAACAATACCATCTATGGACATTGTTGACAAGCTCTTCTCTCATCTCTGATGAAAATAATTGTCTATCTATCCTTTGTTTATCCTCCTTTTTGCTTCCCATTTGTACCCCTGACTGTAGCCTGACATTTATCACCTCACTTCCTCATTCATCTCCTTTCCATAACCAATAAAAAATTTTAAAACTCAAATGACAATGAGAAGAGGTTCATCAAGAAGGGAAAGGAAGTTGGTTCAGAAAGGCAGATAGCTTATGCAAGACAAGTTCAGTAAGTAATTAGTGTTCCACTTTGACTGCAATGTGGGGATGAGAAGAAGGAAACTTACTTGGATGTGAAGCCAGAAAGATAATTTGGGGCCTTATTGTAAAGACCTTATATGACATACTAAGGAATTTGGTATTTATATTGTACTCCATGAGGAATCATGGAACTTTTAAGCGTGACAATGCATAGTCTGAAATGACTGAATAGTAAAAAAAATTCTAATAGTAATGGGAAAGATAGATGGGAGAGTAAAGACTGGGGATAGAGAGACCAATTAGGCTAATCATTATGGGAACAGTTAATGAGGCCATAACCTATGACATTGCAAGTACAATGGAATAGAAGTACAGATTTGAGATAGAGACAATGAGACCTTGCTGATTTTTTAAACATAGACCATTGGAGAAGGATTAAGATGGAGAAAAAGTCTAATATAGAAAATTAAGTGTATGATAACAATAATTAATCATGGAGGAACAACTTTTGTGGGAATGTTTTGCCCTTCTCAATTTTGGATACAGTGACTTTAAGACCCCGTGGAATACCCAGATAGAAAGTTCCAGTGGGAGTTGAGAGGAAGATGGCAGCAGAGTAGGAGGATCTGTGGCTCATCCATTGTACAAACACAACTAGATAACTAAAAATCATCCTAAATATCCCCCAGAAATAAACAGGGAGTCTGACTGAACAAACTCTACAAATAAAGGGAGGAAAGAGTCTACATTGTAGAAGGAGGGAAGTGTGGAGAGGGGATTTAGGGGAGAAACAGATTGCTGGTATGTACAGAGGAGGGATCAGTGCTCACAGAGAAGGGCAAGAGAGAGAGGATCACTTAGGAATGTACAAGGGCCTAACTTGCTTAAACCAGGTCCCACACTCCTATGCTCTGGCAAAACTGACTTTCTCAGTCAAATTTGCCTCAATCCGAGTGTGGTATGCCTTTCACCAAAAAGACCAGTGTAGACCCCTGCCCACACCATGTCCCTAAAGCCTAGAGTTGTAAAAGTCAGCAAGCTTGGCTGGGATAGAACCCAGAGGGCACTGCAATGCTCCTGGAAAGAATGAAGTATAAACCCCAGAGTCTGAGACTGTGGAAACACCTATCTGAAAAACACCTGGGACATACGGGGGAAGATTATTAGCTCTTCTCAGAGTGCTTCCGTAAGAGGCAGTGTGCATGGAGGCACCTCTCCAAGGACAGGGAGAGAGCTGGTGCCATTTCTCCCCACTCACACCCCTCAGCATAAACACAGAGCCACCTGCAATAAGCACCATAGCACCAACACTAGCTTCCTACCCTGTTTACAGCAGGTCTCACACCCCTGCACTCTGGAGGTACTGCCCTTCTGGGTCAAGCTTGCGTCAGTCACAGCATGATGGGCCCCTTCCCTAGAGGACCAGCAGAAACCCCTGTCCACACCACATCTCCTGACCAGAGAGTTCTTCAGGGCTTAATGCTATGGAAATAGTCCTATTGTCATTCCACCTACTGTCTGGAATGTTCTGGCAACACTATATAGGCCTTCATTCTTTAGGATTGTCTCTTCCCTCCAGTTCTTCCCAGACAAGGCTAATTTCATACTACTTGAAGGACATGGGGAGGGAGGCAGGGCAAAGTTGGTTTGGTCTTCAAGGCAAAGGGTGATTCATGTTTTGAATGGCATTTGCCATTCCATCTTGTCATTTTTCCTAATAGAGACAATCACGGAATACAGGTTTTGGTCTAGGGCCAGTTTCTCTGGGCTCCTCTAGCCTCCCATTGTCTAGTCACTAAAAGGATTATTCTGACACCTGAGAGATGTCTTTGTATCTGGGTTACTGGGCTTTCTAAAACTGCCAGAGAGGTAGCCCATCTTCTAGGCATAGACCTAGATGCTTTGAAACATTTGGATGGAATTACTTACCATTTTTCAAATGGACACTTTGACACTGGCTTGGACAGGTCACTCATCCCCTTGCCTTTTCAGTTCTGATTTCTAGAGACTTAGTGAAGTATTTTTCCCCCTTTACCCACAGTTCTCAAGGCAGACTTCCGGGAGATGAGAGTTGAGGCCTCGGGTATGTATTCTTCACCCCTGATTACAAGACCTTGTTACACATAAGCCTTCTTTATGGGAGTTGAGCTTTTGAGGACTTTATTCTTGAGAGTCCAGAGGGTAGAAACTCCCTCCATGTCTCAGTTCATTAACCTATAATTACATCACCCTTACATTTACTGCCTTCTAATTCTGAGGTTCCCTCTGTTTTTAAGTCTCCTTCCTCTTTCCTTTCTTTCTCCTCCAACCAGACAACAGCATGGTTTTACTAGTTGCCTTTGGATAAAGTTCATTAGAAATCCTAGACTGTGACATATGGGGCAATTACATTTCATTTTCTTTGCCTCAGTTTCTCAATCTGTACAATGAAAAGTTTGGAACTGTCTAGCTCTGATATTCTTTGGGTCAATAAGAAGACCAGTAAGTCCACTTTTGGTATCATAGCAAGTACCATGAGTCCACTTCAGTATCATGTAAAGACTTCACACCTTTAGAACTATTTAAGTCTTAGCCCCGAAACCTTTACTCTTAGTCCTGTATATTTGTTTGCAAATGCAAAATACTTTCACTTCCATTATTTTATTTGATCCATATAAAATGCTGGAATAAGGATGATAATATGTATTTTAACTCAGCAAATAAAGGAACTGAGGTTCAGGAGTGCCTGAGTGGCTCATTAGGTTAAGCATCTGACTCTTGATTTCAGCCCAGGTCATGATCTCATGGTTTGTGAGTTTGAGCCCCACATCAGACTCCTCAGAGCCTGCTTGGGATTCTCTCTCTTTGTCCTTCCCTGCTCTCTCACTATCACTCTGTCTCTCAAAATAAATAAATAAACGTTTAAAAAGGAGCTGAGCTTCAGAGAGGATACGTAACTTGGTAAGGTCACAGGAGCCACAGAGATCATGGAATTTTTTTTCTCTACCTAGGAGTTCTAATTAGCTGTCAGGTTGCTGGCATGACATGAACCAAAATCTGGGCATCTGGAGAAGAGCTTTCCATTTGCTCCCCCAGCCCTCTTATTTCCTATCACTGTCAGTCCTAAGAGATCCATGGGTCAATAAACTTTTCTGTATCAGTTTTCATGGAGGCGAAGTCTCAGAAAAGCAGTTCAGACTTATTATAGTAACATAAATGTATATTGTATGTGGGTAATCTCAGAAGTATCGGGCTTCATCTCCTGTGGACTTTGGGGGGATTAGAGTTGAGGTCAAATGGACACAGTTTTCAGCCCTGACTATAGCACCATCTTAGGCCTATTTCAAGAGATCTGAGTTGTAAGGGCCTTTTCCTAGCCAGCCGCTTGCTCAGAAGATTAGTTACCAATTATATGGTTAGCTATACCTACCAATAGAGGTTACTCCTCAGTGGCTGTTAAATACTTGACCAGTCCTAGCTAATTACCTAGTCTCTTCTTTCTTTTCAGGTTTTGAATCGTTGGCCTCAGGGGATCTTCCACAGGTTCTGGAAGTATCTTCAAACTCTTGTGTGCTGAGTCATTTTGTGCTGAAGAGAGCAGCTCCTTCCTGGCCCTGCACCTTCAGACTCTAGGATGCTATAAAACAAGGGACACATGTCTTAGACACAGGTTTATTTCTCCTATGTATTCTGTCTTCATTCCCTCTGAAGATCTATGTTGAGCTACTATATGACTGTGAATGGCTGAACTCTCTCAAGCCAGACTGTAGAAACCAAGCTATCTACTGACCTGAGTTGAAGAAAGGAGCTTAGTTTTCAACTCTTCTCTGAATCTCCTGCCTCCTCAAAAGACCATGGAACTCTGAAAGATTTGGGGCTAAAGACTGATCTCAGAGGTCTTACCCTAAAGTAAAAGCTACTTGTGTTGGGGCCATTGCTTACCTTGGAAGTAGAAGGGTAGGAATGTTTGCCAGATATTGGAGAATCTTAACATGTCTCTTACTGATGATAAGGATGCCATTACCAGGTTGGAGTTCTGGCACTGCAGTATATTACCAAGAGCCTGTCTGCTCCTATTGGGCCAGATAGCATGAGTGATGCCAACCACAACCTGTTTGTTTGGACTCAAAAAGTTGGCTTTCTGTTTTTATATACAGCTACATAGGACAAATCTGCAAAGAATATTTTGCATGTTGAAGCCTAAGTTTGTTTGATTTATTTTTTCCTGTTCTCTTTTTCTCTGAAAGCTTTATTTCCAAGCAATCTAGAAAGATACAAACATTGAAAACAGTTCTTTTAAAAAGGCAGACTGTATTTTTCTTGCATGAGTTCCAGTTTTTGGTCAAATACTGGGAAAAATTGTTAAGATGGATTGAGTCCAGGAAGCTAGCACTGTTGCCTCCTGTTTGCCTTCTGCAGATAAGCTCTTTTATCTCCTCCAAGAAGCAACTCCTAGCCCTGTATCTGTAGATTCAGAAAATCCATGAAGCTTATGAAATGGTATGCAGTATTCCATGACAATGTGCCTTTTTTGGGGAGGTGGTCCATAGCATTCTACTGAATTTCAGATGGGCCTGTGACCCAATAAAGATTAAAAACCACATCACCTGAGATAAAAGATTATATTTACAACCCCTAAAGTATATGATTGGAAGGGTCTTCCAAAATTATTTGGTCTAACTGCCTAGTTTCCCTCTGGAAAAACTGAAGCAACACAAGTTATTAGCCATGCCTAAACAAGATCCTAGGTCCTTGGGTTCCCATGCAAGTTTCTTTCCATTATACAACACTTGTCTAATAAGAGACCATTTGATTGGTGGCTTTAGTGGTCATCATTTTGAGTGTTTGGCTTTTACCATGTTTATTGAATCCCATATATTTGTCATGAAGTGTAAAACTTTAAGATATAAGCTCCTGTTCTTCCATTTGCCATCTCAGTCATTGGAAAGGAACTAAAACACAACTGGTTTAGTGAGTAGTCAAAAATCTGAGTAGATATCTCTGATTCATGTTTGTTGATGGGAGGCTGCTGGAGAAAGTGTCATTACTTGTGTCCCCATGCAGGTGCCTGGGCTATAGCCTGTCTTTAGAGTCTGTATAGTTATAATGTGGCCAAGTATGACAGAAAGGGTTTTCCTGCTTGGATCCTTCTAGCAAGATCCTGACTATGGAACTGAGAAATAAGCATAGACATGGGTACGGAGAGGGGAAGGAGAGAAGGAAGGAAAGGAAGATAGATGAAGGGTAAGAGAAAATACATTCCCAAACCAACTCTGAGATGCCTTTGAAACAGTGTTACTGAAAGGTGATAGACACTTTCAAGACTGATATCAACATGGTTTACTGGTAAATTAGTAACATGTAGGCTAAACACATTGAGAGCCTTTGTGGAAGTTATTGAGTGGAAACTTGATGCCATTCTATATAATTAAGACATGCTCAGGTAGTCGTATAGAACTCTCTCAGCCCTACCCAGTCTCAAAGGCCAAGTTAATAAGAACCAGCAAGACAGTCAAGTGGCCATCATTCTATCTGATACTCACCCCCAAAGGAAGTCTCTGTGAAACTGCTGGCCTCACCCAGGAAATGCTTGTTGAGCCCTGGTCTCAGAGCTATGGCATCTCTGCTCTGCTCCATTAGATGACTAACTAAAGCAAGCAGGTATAATTTTGTTCACATTTTGAAAGATTATTGGGAACCAGAGAAAGCCACTGCAATCCCAGTTGAATAGGTATACCAGAAATGTGACCATGAGATTGCTCTGTGTTTTCTAGGACATATATACATCAAGAACCTGGCCTAGAAAGTTGGGACCACCACTATGGCTGGAGGTCAGGAAACAGTAACTGGATAGCTCTATCCTTGCCCTAGTCTATAGGCAAAGAATGCCCCAAAATGAACCTCAGTGCCTCCTGTTTTGCACTCTGATTTAAAGAGCAAAAACTTCTATGGTGAGGCACACTGTCATGGAATGAGACTGGCTTGGCCCAGGCTTAATGGATAAATAATCATTCAGAAGAGGCTATGGGAATGGGATGATAATTGAAGAGTGATGACTAGGAAATTATCTACATACCATGTCTAGTAGGTTAGAGAAACTATCAGTGGATGAACTGTAAATCTTGAACTGACAGTAATAACATTATTAAGCACCTACAAAGTTCTAAGTGCTTTATATACATAATCTCCTTTGTCCTTACAACAGTCATGCAGATAGATGCCATTTTCCTCATTTTACAGATAAAAGATTTATGGCCCAGGAGGCTAAAGTAACTGGCTCACATTCACACAGAAAGTAACTACAGAACTATGATTTGAAATCCAGGCCCTTCTAACACTATACTTCATAATGTCTTTCCTTTGCCACACAAAGGCTACATTACTGGAGCTGGCATGACTCTGTGGCTTTTTCTCCCTAATAAAAAATTAGAAGGCAAGCATTTGAGGGGAAGTTAGGGATGCAGGTCTAGTTTTCAGGGGAACAAAAACTGGACTGAAAGATTTCTAAGTTGGGCTTTCTCTTCACCTTCCATTTATTCATTTGGTAATGTTTTTAAAAGGATCATTCAATTTTACCTTGTGAAATGAAAGATTTATTTTTAGTTAGTAGTTGCTGAGTCCTTGGCTTAGCTGTTTTTCAAAGAAAAAAGTATCCTTGTATGTGAATATGTACTTTACCAAGGTTGTAACATGTGTATTTTCAGTCCAAGAAACTGGAGATATCCACACATACAGTTTGAGAAGCAAAAAAAGTATTGGTGGCTCTCTGGTACGTAATTCCTTGGGGTGAAATCCTTACAAGGTTTTCTGTGGTGATAGCAAAAGTTAAGATATAATGTAGAATAAGAAATATTAGTGATGTTTTTGCTTAAAAAATGTGGGGAGGTTGTCCAGCTACAGTGTTGTAGTGTGAAATTCAGTATCTGATTTCGTGTCATATAGAGTATTTCTAAAATAACCTGTTTTCATGGGGACAGAGTCTTCCCTTTTATAAAAGTTCCTTGATTATGTAATAACTAGAATAAAGTAGTAGAAGAATATTTATCTCTGTGGCCAGAAAAATGCTTTCAAAAGAATATAGATCAATGATATTTTAATGTAGCTGCAAGCAAATGGCCTTGACACCTTACAATCCCTGAAAGCTTCAGAAGCATTTAAAAATTGCAGAGGGAAGCAAAATACCTTGAAGAGATATTTATGATGAAGAAAAGCCTTCATTTTCATGAAGCACTTGATACCAAGGACATTAATAGATGCTAGAAAGACTGCCTATGTGAAATACATATGTGGTATCAGACAAAAGAAGGAGATCCTGGGGCCCAGCCATGTGACTTTCAAAAAAATATGCAAGCTGTCGAGTATTGATGGCCTCAATCTGCAGTTTTTTATGGAAACAATCTTTCAGCATATTAGACGTAATGGTGTAGTTCCCTCTCACTGCTCATATTGTCTTTTGCAATTCTAAGGGCATACATGCACAGAATCTTTTTATAACCTAGATTCTCAATTTACAGTCTACTTTGCACCAAGCCCTTATCATTTCCTCAGGCCTTACAACATCAATGCATGATGGGTAATAGCCCCATTTTATGCATAAGGAAACTTGAGGTTCAAGGAGATGAGATATAACTTGGCTCAAGATCACACAGCTAAGGGTTAATAAAAATCCAGGACTGGAAACTACAGAGGCCTTACAGTTTCTAATACATCACACTACCCTCAGGAATAAAGAAATCCTGATAATAAATAGAGAACATGCTTTAGAAATGAGACTGATGGAAACAACATATAAAAATCTTGCAAATACAAATGTGGTCCCTCATCAGCCTCAGCATCATCATTACCTGGGAGCTTGTTAGAAATGCATATTCTTGAGCACCTCCACAGACAGCTGTAATCAGAACATTTATTTTAATATGATCTCTATATTTATGTGCACATTAAAATTTGAGAAACACTGATATAAGGCATTTTGAGACCAAAAAAAAAAAAGTTGAGGAAGGAGACCTTTTAATGAGGCAAAGACCAAAAATGGTGGATAAGACCATTCTGGTATGTTGAGAGTCTTTACAACGATTGTGTCCATAGATGCTTGCTTCACTATTTTGTACCTGGCCGTGTACTTTGATGACATGTAAATGAAATTTCTCCACTTCAAAGAACAATGAAACCAACCATGGGGGAAAGACTGAAAATCACTTGATTTTCAAATTTCTTTTTTTTTTTATTTTCTTATGTAGTTTATTACCAAGTTGGTTTCCATATTACACCCAGTGCTCTACACCACAAGTGCCCCTCTCCATGACCATCACCCCTTCCCCCTTCTATTACCATCACCCTTCTTCCCCTCCCTCTTCAGCCCTCAGTTTGTGCTTAGCATTCAAAAGTCTCTCTTGATTTGCCTCATTCCCTCTCCCCAACTCTTCCCCCTCCCCTTTCCATTTTCCATAGTCTCCTATTAGGGTTCTCCTGTTAGACCTATGAGTGACAACATATAGTATCTTTCCTTCTCTGCCTGACTTATTTCGCTTAGCATGCCTCCCTCGAGGTCCATCCATTTTGCTACAAATGGCCAGATTTTATTTTTTCTCATTGCCATGTAGTATTTCATTGTATATATATACCACATCTTCTCGACCCATTCATCAGGTGATGGACATTTAGGCTCTTTCCATGATTTGACTATCATAGAAAGTGCCACTATGAACATTGGGGTATATGTGCCTCTATGTGTCAGCACTTCTGTATCCCTTCGGTAGATCCCCAGAAGTGCTATTGTTGGGTCATAGGGGAGTTCCATTGATAGTTTTTTGAGGAACCTCCACACTGTTTTCCAGAGTGGCTGCATCAGTTTACATTCCCAACAACAGTGTAGGAGGGTGCCCGTTTCTCCACATCCTCGCCAGCATCTACAGTCTCTTGATTTGTTCATTATAGCCACTCTGACCACAGGGAGGTGATATCTCAGTGTGGTTTTGATTTGTATTTCCCTGATGCTGAGTGATGCTGAGCATCATTTCATGTGTCTGTGGGCCATTTGGATGTCTTCTTTGGAGAAGTGTCTTTTCAAGTCTTCTGCCCATTTCTTTACTGGATTATTCGTTTTTCTGGTATGGAGTTTGATGAGCTCCTTGCATATTTTGGATACCAGTCCTTGATCTGATATGTCATTTGCCACTATCTTCTCCCATTCTGTTGGTTGCCTTTTAGTTCTTTTGATTGTTTCCTTTGCAGTGCAGAAGCTTTTTATCTTTATGAGGTCCCAATGGTTCATTTTTGTTCTTGATTCCCTTGCCTTTGGGGATGTGTCAAGCAGGAAATTGCTGTGATTGAGATCAAGGGGGCTATTACCTGCGATCTCCTCTAGGATTTTGATGGGTTCCTGTCTCATATTCAGATTCCTTCATCCATTTTGAGTTTCTTTTTGTGAATGGTGGAAGAAAGTGATCTAGTTTCATTCTTCTGAACATTGCTGTCCAGTTCTCCCAGCACCATCTGCTAAAGAGGCTGTATTTTTTCCATTGGATACTCTTTCCTGCTTTGTCAAAGATTAATTGGCCATAAAATTGTGGGTCCAGTTCTGGGCTCTCTATTCTATTCCATTAGTCTGTGTCTGTTTTTGTGCCAATACCATACTGTCTTGATGATGACAGCTTTGTAGTAGAGGCTAAAGTCTGGGATTGTGATGCCTCACATTTTGGTTTTCTTCTTCAATACTACTTTGGCTATTCAGGGGTTTTGTTGTTCCATACAAATTTTAAGATAGTTAGTTCTAGCTTTGAGAAGAATGCTGGTGCAGCTTTGATGGGGATTGCATTGAATGTATAATTTGCTATGAATAATAATGACATTTTCACAATGTTTATCCTTTTGATCCATGAGCATGGAATATTTTCCATTTCTTTGTGTCTTCTTCATTTCCTTAATAAGCTTTCTATAGTTATCATCATACAGGTCTTTACATATTTGGTTAGGTTTATTCCTAGGTATTTTATGGTTTTTCTTGCAATTGTGAATGGGATCAATTTTCTGATTTCTCTTTCTGTTGTTTCATTTTTGGTTTATAAGTATGCAACTGATTTCTATACATTGATTTTGTTCCCTGAGACTTTGCTGAATTCATGGATCAGTTCTAGAAGTCTTCTGGTGGAGTCGGTCGGTTTTTCCATGTAGAGTATCATGTCATCTGTGAAAACTGAAAGTTTGACTTCATCTTTGCCAATTCTGATGCTTTTATTTCCTTTTGTTGCCTGATTGCTGATGCTAGGACTTCCAGCACTATGTTAAACAGCAGCTGTGAGAATGGACATCCCTGTCATGTCCCTGATGTCAGGGGGAAAGCTCTCAGTTTTTCCCCATTGAGGATATTAGCTGTGGGCTTTTCATAAACTGCTTTAATAATGTTTAAGTAAGTTCCTTCTATCCCGACTTTCTCGAGGGTTTTTATTAAGAAGGAATGTTGTATTTTGTCAAATGCTTTTTCTGCATCTATTGACCAGATCATGTGGTTTGTATCTTTTCTTTTGTTAATGTGATGGATCACATTGTTGGATTTGTGAATATTGAACCAGCCTTGTAACCCAGGAATGAATCCCACTTGATCATGATGGGTAATTCTTCTTATGTGTTGCTGAATTCGATATGCTAGTATCTTGTTGAGTATTTTTGCATCTACATTCATTAAGGCTATTGGCCTATAGTTCTCTTTTTTTGTTGGGTCTCTGTCTGGTTTAGGAATCAAGGTGATATTTGCTTCATAGAATGAGTCTGGAAGACTTCCTTCCATTTCTATTTTTTGGAATAACTTGAGAAGGATGGGTGTTAACTCTGCTTTTAATGTCTGGTAGAACTCCCTTGGGAATCCATCCGGCCCTGGACTTTATTCATTTGGAGATTTTTGATAACTGATTCGATTTCTTCCCTGGTTATGTGTCTGTTCAGATTTTCTCTCTTCTCATTTGAATTTTGGTAGTGCATATGTGTTGAGGAATTTGTCCATTTCTTCTAGGTTGTCCAGTTTGTTGGCATATAATTTTTCATAATAATCTCTGATGGTTGCTTTTATTTCTGAGGGATCATTTGTAATAGATCCATTTTCATTCATGATTTTGTCTATTTGGGTATTCTCTTTTTTCTCTCTGAGGAGCCTTGCTAGAGGTTTATCAATTTTCTTTATTAAAAAAAAAACAGCTCTTGGTTTTATTGATTTTTTTCAACTGCTTTTTTGGATTGTATATTGTTTATTTCTTCCCTGATCATTATTATATCTCTTTTTCTGCTGGACTTGAGGTGCCCTTGCTGCTCCCTTTGTAGTTTAGGTGCTCTATTAGATTTTGAGTTTGCACTTTTTCTAGTTTGTTGAAATAGGCCTGGATTGCAATAAACTTTCCTCTTAGGACTGTCTTTGCTGCATCCCAGAGCATTTGGATTGTTGTATTCTCGTTTTCATTTGTTTCCATATATTTTTTAATTCCTCTCTAATGGCCTGGTTCGTCCAATCATTCTTCAGTAGGGTGGTTTTTAACCTCCACATTTTTGGAGGTTTTCCAGACTTTTTCCTGTGGTCAATTTTAAGTTTGATAGCATTGTGATCTGAAAGTGTGCATGGTATGATCTCAATTTGTTTGTATTTATGGAAGGCTGTTTTATGACCCAGTATGTGATCAGCCTTAGAGAAAGTGCCATGCACACTCGAGAAGAAAGTGAATTCCCTAGAGTCAGGGTGCAGAGTTCTAAATATATCTGTTAATTCCATCTGTTCCAGTGTGCCATTCCGGTCCATTGTTTCTTTACCGATTTTCTGTCTCGTTGACCTATCCATTGTTGTAAGTGGAGTATTAAAATCCTCTGCAATTAGAACATTCATATCGGTGAGATTGTTTCTGTTTGTGATTAGCTGTTTTATGTATTTGGGTGCTCCCAAATTTGGTGCATATATGTGTATATTTGTTAACTCTTCCTAATATAGAGACCCTGTAATTATTATATAATGTTCTTCTTCATCTTTTGTTAATGCCTTTACTTTAAAGTCCAGTTTATCCGATATAAGTATGGCTAATCCAGCTTTCTTTTGGCGTCCCGTCGCATGGTAGATATTTCTCCATCCCCTTAGTTTATTTTTTTATATTTAGTATTAGTTCATTTATTCAATTATATTGGACAGGTCATTGCTTACAAATTCAGAAATTGGAAAGTTACAATGAAATTTTTTATTGGTATCCCAAGTTCATTTTTTAAATATAGTTTATTACCAAGTTGGTTTCCATATAACACCCAATGTTCTTCCCCACAAATGACCCTCATTATGACCATCTCACCCCTCCCCCTTACCCCTCCCTCTTCAGCCCTCAGTTTATGCTCAGCACTCAGAAGTCCCTCATGATTTGCCTCACTCCCTCTCCCCAACTGTCCCCCCCCTTTCCCATTCCCATGATCTCCTAATACCTTTCTCCTGTTAGACCTATGAGTGACAACATATGGCATCTGTCCTTCTCTGCCTAACTTATTTTGTTTAGCATGACTCCCTCTAGGTCTATCCATTTTGCTACAAATGGCCAGATTTCATTTTTCTCAAATAGTTACAAATTATCCAGTTACTTTTTCCAACTACATTTATCTTATAAGACTTTTTAAAATTCAAGAGAATAATAAAACACATGTATGTATGCATTATTATCTAAAAGAATAGATCCCAGCAGACACTGTTGGTGAGAATGTAAACTGGTGCAGCCGCTCTGGAGAACAGTGTGGAGGTTCCTCAAAAGACTATCCATAGAACTCCCTTATGACCCAGCTATAGCATTGCTGGGGATTTACCCAAGAGAGACAGAAATGCTGATGCATAGGAGCACATGTACCCCAATGTTCATAGCAGCAATGTCAACAATAGCCAAAACATGGAAAGAGCCTAAATGTCCATCACCTGACAAATGGATCAAGAAGATGTGGTATCTTTACACGATGGAGTACTATATGGCAATGAGAGGGAAAGACATATGGCCATTTGTAGGAAAGTGGATGGACCTTGAGGGTGTCATGCTGAGCGAAGTAAGCCAGGCAGAGAAGGACAGATACCATATGTTTGCACTCATAGGTCTAACAGGAAAACAGGAGAGACCTAATGGAGAATACGAGGGAGCAGAGGAGGGAGAGAGAGTTGGGGAGAGAGAGGGATGTAAAACTTGAGAGACTATTGAATGCTGAAAATGAACTGAGGGTTGAAGGGGAAGGGGGAGGGGGGAAAAGAGGTGGTGGTGATGGTGGAGGACACTTGTGGGGAAGAGCACTGGGTGTTGTATGGAAAACAAGTTGACAATAAAATATTATGGAAAAAAATAAAAATAAATAAAAATAAAAATAAAAAAAGAAATAAGAAAAAATATATATTAGGTTTAGTACTCAGTGTTTTTGTCCACATGGGTTTTTTAAAAAAAACTGTGCAGGTATTTAAAGATTACTTATTAATTAAGTTAGGCTATGTAAAATTAATCTAGCAATTACTATTTAATTAGCACATTATGTCTGAACAAATTGTAGCATTAAGAAATTTAAAATTAAATGCTTAATGTTTCTATGATGGCTGTGATGTAGAAGTACCCTAGGCTTCTCTCATTCCTTGAACACAACTAGATAGCATTCAAGTCGTTATAAATACCCCAGAAATAACCTGAAGACTGAAAGAACAAATTCCACAATTAGAGAGCTAAGAAGCCATAACGAGGAAGGGAGGAAGTACAGAGGCTTATGGGAAAAACAGAGGGTGGGTGCTGCAGAGGAGAGGGAGTCATGGAATTAGAGAAAGGTGAGAGAGAGAGAGGAACTCACAAGGGAATGCACAATGAAAACATTTCCCCAAAATCATTGGCTGGGAAAATGAGAAGGCCTGATGTTCATCAGTTGTTGCAAACAGCAGAGCTTAAAGACTGACACTATAAACATTGGTGGGCTTGGCTGGGATAGAGTTCTGAGGGTGCTGCCCTGCTCCTAGAGAGAAGGCAGGAAAACATCTAAACAGACTGCATGAAAACAGCAATCTGAAACACTCCTTAGACACATAGAGGGGTGTATTATTTGCTCTGCTCAGAGTGCTTCCCTGAGAGGCAGTGTGCACAGAGTTTCCTTTCTGGGCACCAGGGAGCTATCTTGTGCTATTTTCTTCTCCCAACTCTCATCACGAACACAGAACAACCTGTGGTAAGCAGCACAGACCCAACCCTGGTTGTATAGCCTGCTTACACTAGGTCCCACACCCTTGTGTTCTGGCAGTACTGCTGTTCTCAGTGAAGCTTACCTCAGTCCCAGTGTGGTGGCTCTTTCCCCAGAAGACCAAGAGAAACTTCTGCCCACCATGCCTCCTAACCAGAGAGTTCTGCAGAAATTCAGTCTAGTGGAAGAAGTATCAAGTCTCATTTAACAAGCAGACCAGAGCATACCTAGTTAAAACTGGCCACATTCTTCCCAAGTACCAAAAATTCCCACTGCAGGTAAGGAGCCTTTGCAGATGACTGCCCTGAAGGATACAATAGGCTAATCATAATAACGGAGCACATGCAACTCACACTAGAGACACTCCCTGAAGCACCAGGCCCTGGACAATATATGTCCTCTTTATAAAGCCATTACTCTCAGGAGCAGGAAACATGACAGACTTTTCTACCACAAAGGAAAAGACAGAGACTTGGAAAAAATGCTAGAACAGAGGAATTCATCCCAAATGAAACAATATGAGGTCACAAACAGAGATTTAAGTGAAACAGATGTAAGTAACATGTCTGATGGAGAATTTAAAGCAATACAATACAATAATTAATAATTACAATAGAAACAGGCTTGATGCAGTGAACACAATGATGGAAGAAGAATGAATAAGTGATATAGAAGATAAAATAATGGAAAATAATGAAGCTGAGAACAAAGAATTGTGGAACACAAGAATAGATAGGGAATTCAGTGATTTCATCAAATGTAATAGCATTCATGTTATAGGAGTCCTATAAGAAGAAGAGAGAGTAAGGGGGCAGAAAAATTATTTCATGAAATTATAGCTGAAAACTTCCCTTAATCTGGGGAATATATCCAGATCCAGGAAGTACAGATAACTCCAACCAAAAGCAACAAAAGCAGGCCAACAGTAAGACATATTATAATTAAATTTGCAAAATATGGTGATAAAGAAAAAATCTTAAACGTAACAAAACAAAACAAAAAAACCCTCTGACTTATAAAGGAAGACCCATAAGGCTAGCTGCAGATTCTCAACAGAAACTTGGCAAACCAGAAAGGAGTGGAATGATGTATTCAAAGTGTTGAATGGGAACAACATGCAAACAAGAATATTTTGCCTAGCAAGGCTGTCATTCAGAATAGAAGGAGAGGTAAAGAGTTTCCCAAACAAAAACTAAATGAGTATGTGACCCCTTAAACTAAGCCTGTAAGAACTATTAAAGTGGACTCTTTGAGTGGAAAGGAAAGACCAAAAGTTACTTACAGAGACAGGGAAAATCTCCAGAAACAATGGCAAAACCATAATAAAATGTCACTAAATATATACATTATTGTTTGTATTTCTGTATTGTTTGTTCTTATTTTTCCTCTTTCATTTGTGATTTTACCTATCTGGGTCTTTTTTTTTTTTTTTTTTTGAGAAATCTAGCCATAAGTTTAACAATTTTGTTAATTCTTTAAAAGAGCCAGCTATTAGTTTCTTTGTATATTATTTTTCCTGCTCTAATCTTTATTATTTCCTTTCTTCTGTTGGCTTCAGGCTTTATTTGCTATTCCTTTTCTAGCTCCTTTAGATATAAGGTTAGGTTGTGTTTTGGGGACCTTTCTTGCTTTTTGAGATATGCCTAAATCCCATGTACTTTCATCCTAAGAGTGCCTTTGCAGCACCCGAAAGGGTTTGGACTGTTGTATTTTCAGTTTCATTTGCTTCCATGTATTTTTTAAATTCTTCTTTAATTTCCCGATTTACACATTCATTTTTTAGTAAGATGTTCTTTAACCTCCATATATTTGAGGGCTTTCCAAATTATTTTTCTTCTGGTTGATTTCAAGTTTCATAATGTTGTGTTCTTAAAATATACATCATATGATCTCGATCTTTTGTATCTGTTGAGGAGTAATTTGTAACCCAGTATGTGATCTATTCTGGAGAATATTCCACGTGCACTTTAGAAGGATGTGTATTCTGTTGCTTTAGGATAAAATGTTCTGAATGTATTTGTTAAGTTCATCTAGTCCAGTGTGCCATTCAAAGCCCATTCCTGTAAGTGAGGTATTAACATCTCCTACTATTATTGCATTATTATAATTGATTTCCTTGTTTGTTATTAATTTGTTTATATATTTAGGTTCCGCCAATTTGGGGGCATAAATATTTACAATTGTTAAATCTTCTTGATAAATCAACCCCTTAATTATGACATCATGCCCTTCCTCATCTCTTATTACAGTCTCAGTTTGAAAATCTTGTTTGTTTGATATAAGTATGGCTACTTGGGCCTTTTTTTTTTAACTTCTATTAACATGATAGATGGTTCTCCATCCCCTCATGTTCAATCTTCAGCTGTCTTTAGGTCCAAAATGAGTTTCATTATGTTACCTGTAGAGTTGGTGTTTCTAGAGATGTTCTCTGGTCCTTTGTTGCCTTTGTTGCTTTGGTGGTCTTTCTCCTTCTCCTCCTCCTCTTCCTCCTCTTCCTCCTCCTCTTTCTCTGGTTTTTCTTCATATTATTTTTTCTTTATTCCTTAAAACTTCTTGCATGATGGGTTTTGTGGTAATAAGTTCCTTTAGTTTTTTTCTGGGAAATTCTTTATCTCTCCTTATATTCTGAATGACAGCCTCACTAGATAAAGGATTCTTGACTGCACATTTTCCCCATTCAGTCCATTGGATATTTTCTGCCAATCCCCTCTTACCTGCCAAGTCTCAGTGGACAAGTCTTCTACTAACCTTATGTGTCCACCCTTGTAGGTTAAGGGCACTTTGTCCTTAGCTGCTTTCAGAATTCTTTTTATCTTTTATTTTTCAATTTTCTCTATGACATGTCATGATGTTGAATTGTCTTTGTTCATTTTGAGGGGAGTTCTCTATGCCTCTTGGACTTGGATGCATTTTTTTCTTCCCTGGTTTAAGGAAGTACTGAGGTATAATTTGTTCAAATAAACCTTCTGCCCCTTTTCCAGCTCTACATCTTCTGGGGTTCCTATGATACAGATATTGTTTCTTTTCATCAGATTGTTTAGTTCTCTATGTCTCCCCTTCCTATATATATTATTTCCTTTTCTTCTTTTTTTCTGCTTCATTATTTTTCATAATTTTATTTTCTATTTCACCTTTTCTCTCCTCTCCTTCTTCAATCCTTGTTGTCACTGTATGCAGTTTGTATTGCATCTCTGATAAAGCATTTTTTATTTCATCCTGACTAGTTCTTAGGTTTATGATCTCTTCAGCAATGGTTTCTCTAGTGTCTTCTATGCTTTTTTTCAAGGCCAACTACTATTATTATGACTGATATCCTAAATTCTTTTTCAGATATATTGTCTATATCTGTTTTGAGACAGTCCTTGGCTATTATTTCTTCTTGACCTTTCATTTGGGGAAAATTCCACTGTCTTGTATTTTTTAAAATTATTGTTTCCAGATTATTTATTTCTATTTATGTAGTTTATTACCAAGTTGGTTTCCATATAACACCCAGTGCTCTTCCCCACCAGTGTCCCTCTCCATGACCATCACGCCCCTTCCCCCTCACCCCTCCGTCTTCAGCCCTCAGTTTGTGCTCAGCATTCAAAAGTCTCTCATGACTTGTCATTTTAAAAATAATAGTCCCACTTAATTATTATTTTTATATAGTTTATTGTCAAGATGGTTTCCATACAACACGCAGTGCTCTTCCCCATAAGTGCCCTCCTCCATGACCATTACCTCCCTTCCCCGTTCCCCCTTCAGCCCTCAGTTCATTTACAGTATTCAAGAGTCTCTCAAGATTTTCCTCCCTCCTTCTCCCTAACATTTTTTCCTCCTTGCCCTCCCCATGGTCCTCTGTTAGGTTTCTCCTGTTAGACCTATGAGAGACAACATATGGTATCTGTCCTTCTCCGCTTGACTTATTTCACTTAGCATGACACCCTCGAGGTCCATCCACCTTGCTACAAATGGCCATATTTCATTCTTTCTCATTGCCATGTAATACTCCATTGTATATATATATCACATCTTCTTGACCCATTCATCGGGTGATGAACATTTAGGCTCTTTCCATGATTTGGCTATTGTAGAAAGTGCCGCTATGAACATTGGGGTACATGTGCCCCTATGTATCAGCACTTCTGTATCCACTGGATAAATCCCCAGCAGTGCTATTGCTGGCTCATAGGGGAGTTCTATTGATGGATTTTTGAAGGATCTCCACACTGTTTTCCAGAGCGGCTGCACCACTTTACATTCCCACCAACAGTGTAAGAGAGTGTCCGTTTCTCCACATCCTCGCCAGCATCTATACTCTCTAGATTTGATCATTTTAACCATTCTGACTGGTGTGAGGTGGTATCCCAGTGTGGTTTTGATTTGTATTTCCCTGATGATGAGTGACGCTGAGCATCGTTTCATGTGCCTGTTGGCCATCTGGATGTCCTCTTTGGAGAAGTGTCTATTCATGTATTCTGCCCATTTCTTCACTGAATTAGTCGTTTTTCAGGTGTGGAGTTTGGTGAGTTCCTTGTAGATTTTGTATACTAGCCCTTTATCCAATATTTCATTTGCCACTAGTGCTGAAAGTCCTAACATCAGCAATCAGACAACAAAAGGAAATAAAAGGCATCAGAATTGGCAAAGATGTAGTCAAATGGTCACTTCTCACAGATGCTATGATACTCTACATGGAAAACCTGACAGACTCCACCAGAAGCCTACTAGAACTGATCCATGAATGCAGCAAAATCACGGAGTACAAAATCAATGTACAGAAATCGGTTATTTATTTATTTTCTTAAAAATAGTTTATTGTCAAATTGCTTTCCATATAACACCTAGTGCTCTTCCCCACAAGTGCCTTCCTCCATTACCACCACCTCCCTTCGTCCTCCCCCTCCCCCTTCAACCCTTGGTTTGTTTTCAGTATTCAATAGTCTCTCAGGTTTTGCATCCCTCTCTCTCCCCAACTCTCTTTCTCTCTTCCCCTCCCCATGGTCCTCCATTAGGTTTCTCCTAATCTCCTGTTAGACCTATGAGTGCAAACACATGGTATCTGTCCTTCTCCGCCTGACTTATTTCACTTAGCATGACACCCTCGAGGTCCATCCACTTTAAAAAGGAAAAAGATAAAGAACAAACTGAGGGTTGATGGAGGGAACTGGGTGGGGGATAGGTTAGATGGATGATGGGTACTTTTTGGTTTATTTATTTTTGAGAGAGAGAGAGAAAGAGCATGTGGTGGGGGTAGGGGTTGGCAGAGAGTGCGGGAAAGAGAGAATCCCAGGAAGGAGTGCAGAGCCCAATGCAGGGCTTAAACTCATGAGTTGGGCACTTAACTTACTGAGCCACCCAGACACCCCAGATGATGCTTTGTTAAGAGGATTCCTTTTGGTGCCACAGAGTGACTCAATCAGTTAAGCGTCTGACTTCAGCTCTGGTCATGATAGCACAGTTTGTGGATTGGAGCCCCGTGTCGGGTTCTGTGGTAACAGCATGGAGCATGGAACCTGCTTTGGATTCTGTGTCTCCCTCTCTCTCCGCCTCTCTTGCCCGCACTCTGTATCTCTCTCTTTTTCTCTCTCAAAAGTAAATAAACATTAAAAAAGGGGGGGGTACCTGTTTTGATATAGCACTGGGTGTTATATGTATGTGATGAATCACTGAATTCTACTCCTGAAACCAACATTGCACTATATGTTAACTAATGAATTTAAATAAAATTTGAAGATAAAAAAAGAAATCAGTTGCATCCACTGATAATGAAGCAACAGAAAGAGAAATCAAGAAACTGATCCCATTCACAATTGCATGAAAAAACATAAAATACCTAGGAATAAACCTAACCAAAGATGTAAAAGACATGTACGATGAAACTATAGAAAACTTATGAAAGCAATTGAAGAAGACAGAAAGAAATGGAAAAACATTCCATGCTCATGGATCGGAAGGATAAACATTGTTAAAATGTCATTATTACCGAAAGCAATCTATACATTCAATGCAATCCCAATCAAAATTGCACCAGCATTTTTTGCAAAGCTAGAACGAACTGTCCTAAAATTCGTAGGAACCACAGAAGACCCTGAAGAGCCAAAATAATATTGAAGAAGAAAACCAAAATGGGTGGCATCACAATCCTATACTTTCGCCTCTGCTACAAAGCTGTCATCATCAAGACAGTATATGGTATTGGCACAAAAACAGACACATAGACCAATGGAATAGAATAAAGGATCAATAACTGGACCCACAAATTTATGGCCAATTAATCTTTGCCAAAACAAGAAAGAGTATCCAATGGAAAAAAGACCGCCTCTTTAGCAGGTGGTGCTGGGAGAGCTGGACAGCAACATGTAGAAGAATGAAACTAGACCACTCTCTTACAACATACACAAAAATAAATCAAAATAGATGAAGGACCTGAATGTGAGACAGGAAACCATCAAAACGCTAGAGGAAAAAGCACAAACATCCTCCTTGACATCAACCCCAGCAATTTTCTACTGGATACATCCCTAAAGGCAAGGGAATCGAGAACCAAGATAAAATTGGGACCTCATCAAGAAAAAACGCTTCTGCATTGCAAAGGAAACAATCAAGAAAATTAATCAGCAACCTATGGAATGGGAAAGGATAGTGGCAAATGAGATATTTGTCGTATCATTTTGACTAAATTTCTATCTTTTGTGTGCTTTAAAATCTTGTTATGTTTCCTCTTCCCGAGAGTATTGCTATATTAACAAGGGGTCATATAGTGTCTGGAGCCTGGCACTTCAGAAAGTGTTTCTGGTGAATGTTGTGTGCATGCAGCTGTTCCGTTTTGGCCGCTTTTTTCCACTGGTCAGTCCTCTGCAGAGCTCCTTTTTGCATGCAGTGGTGGAGTGTTTGGTACTTTAACTAAGTGTGTTTTGATTTTTTTGTTGAAGTAACTCTGGGCATAGGGGTGGGGTGGAAGCCTGATCTCAAAAGAAGAGAAAAAGAAAGGGAGCAAAAAAACCAACCAGAAAATAAAATAAAAACTATAAGCCTGATTCCAAGGAATGAAAAAAAATAGGAAATAAAAAGAAACAGAAGAAGGAAAGAATACAGAAGGAAAAAAGAGAAAAGAATAAACAATTCTGATTCCCAAAAAAGAGACAAGGAAATGAAAAACAAGCAAACAAACAAGAAACTATGAGCCTGATACCAATAGTAAAAAAGAATCCTTAGTGTCGTTTTGAGGGACTCGGTTTTCATTGCACTTGGTGCATGAAGGGTGTTGTTTTTGCTGGTCTTTTGGAGGAGAGACTCACTGCACTGGCTCACAGTCAGTCTTGCCTTAGTACATAAGTAGTTGTCAGGCATGGGAGGTGGAGGGATGAATTGGGGTTTGCTGTAGGCAAGTACCACTTCCACTGGGGGCTGCTGTATTTTTCTCTGAAGTCCCACCACTGGTGTTGGGGGGAAAATGGCACCACCAAATTTCACATCGCCAGCACAGGGATCTCACATCCCCTACTGTTCAAGCAACCCTTTCAGAATAGTGAGGGCAGTCAGTGTGCCTGGCGCCACAACTCTCCTGTGTTTTTTTTTTTTTTTATTTGCCACATGTTTGGGATACAAAACACAAAGTCTTAAAGGTCTCTGTACTCCGTGGATCTTCTCCCCTACTCTGGAGTACAGCTTCTCCTCCCTGCTGATGAAAGGCCTGTGGCTGGCACCTGCAGGGTCTTTTGTCCTTGGGAAGGCAATAATCCCTCTTCCAAAAGTACTCCACAAAGGAGAATGTTCTCTCCCAGTGCACCCTGGAGATCTCTACAGGACCTTATCGGGCCAGCTCCCTCTTCCCCAAGGGTGTGTGCCACAACTCCGCTCTGAAGAAAGTAATGCACTTTCAGAACCTCAGACTTTGAGCTCCAAATGCTGTTTGCAAAAAGAACTGGGACACTCAGTACTTCTTGATCCCCAGTCCATGGTTCAGAGAGGTTTTCCTCTTACACTTACTCAATGTCACATTTCTTCAACCCCTCTCTCTTTTCCTCTGTTGTGTTTCTCCATAGAAATGGTTCCCTCCCCTCCACAGTGCCATCATTTTTCTCTACCTCTATTCACTTCCATACACCTCACACCTGCCAAGATGTCTCCTCCAACTCTGGAGATCCTTCTGCCACACTGCAGATCAATTTCCTGCGTATTCCAAATAATCTGACCTCAATATAGCTATGTTTGAGCGATTAAGAAATATCTCTTCCCCAACATGGAATGTCTTTACATTTCTTTGTGTCATCCTCACCATCTTGCATCAATATTTTATTTTTTTCAGAATACAGGTCTTTCATCTTCTGGTTAAATTTATTCCTAGGTATGTTATTTTCTTAGGTCCAATTTTCAGTTGGCTTGTTTTTTTAATTTCTCTTTCTGCTCCTTCATTATTAGCATATAGAAATGCAACAGATTTCTGTATATTTATTTTATATCTAGCAATATTACTGAATTCAATTATCAGTTATTATAGTCTTTAGTGGAACATTTAGGATTTTCTGTATATAGTATTATGTCTTTTGCAAATAGTGCACAATTTACTTATTTCTTACCAATTTAGATGTTTTTTTACTTCATATTCTTGTCTGATTGCTATGGCTGAGATTTCCAGTGGTGAGTGTGGACATCATGTCTGTTCCTGATTTTAGAAAAAAGGCTCTCAGTTTAGCTGTTAGCTGTTTTTCATTGATGGTTTTGATTAAATTGATGTATGGTTGAGGTATGCTTTCTCCCTAGGTTGTTGGGAGTTTTGTTTTGTTTTTTTTTTTATCATGGATGTAAGTTATACTTTGTCAAATGTTTTTTTCTGTGTCAGTTGAAATGATCATATGGGTTTTATCCTGAACTCTTTTTAAACTGAACTCTTGGGACTTCATCAAGACAACATCCCTTCTTAATAAAGACCCTCGAGAAAGGATAGAAGGAACTTACTTAGGGGCGCCTGGGTGGCTCATTTGGTTGAGCCTCCGACTTTGGCTCAGGTCATGATCTCATGCTCCTGGCTTTGAGCCCTGCATTGGGCTCTGTGCTGACAGCTCAGAGCCTGGAGCCTGCTTCGGATTCTGTGTCTCCCTCTCTCTCTGCTTCTCCCCTTCTCATGCTCTGTCTATCAAAAATGAATAAAACATTAAAAATTCTTTAAAAAAAGAACTTACTTAAACACCATAAAAGCCATTTATGAAACACCCACAGCTAATATCATTCTCGATGGAAAACACTGAGAGCTTTTCCCCTGAGATCAGGAACACAACAGAGATGTCCACTCTAACCACTGTTGTTTAAAATAGTGCTGGAAGTCCTAGCACCAGCAGTCAGACAACAAAAGGAAATAAAAGGCATCAGAATTGGCAAAGAAGAAGTCAAACTTTCACTTTTCGCAGATGACATGAAACTCTACATGGAAAACCTGACAGACTCCACCAGAAGCCAACTAGAACTGGTCCATGAATTCAGCAAAGTTGCAGGGTACAAAATCAACATACAGAAATCAGTTTCATGAAGCAACAGAAAGAGAAATCGAGGAACTGATCCCAAACACAATTGTGCAAAAAAAACATAATATACCTAACCATATTAACCTAACTAAAGATGTAACAGTCCTATATGATAAAAACTATAGAAAACTTATGAAGGAAATTGAAGACACAAAGAAATGGAAAAATATTCAATGCTCATGGATCAGAAGAATAAATATTTTAAAGTGTTAATACTACCCAAATCAATCTACACATGCAATGCAATCCCAATCAAAATTGCACCAACATTCTTCTCAAAGCTACAACATACAATCCTAAAATTTGAATGGTACCAGAAAAGATCCCAAATAGCCAAAGTAATATTGAAGATGAAACCCACAATGGGAAGCATCACAATCCCAGTCTTTTGCCTCTACTACAAAGCTGTAGTTATCAAGGCAATATGGAATTGGCACAAAAACAGACACATAGACCAATGGAAAAGAATAGAAAACCCAGAATTGGAACCACAAATGTATGGCCAATTAATCTTTGACAAGGCAGGGAAGAGTATCCAATGGAAAAAAGACAGCCTCTTCAACAGATGGTGGTGGGAGAACTGGACAGCAACACGCAGAAGAAAGAAACTAGACCACTTTTTTACACCATACACAAAAATAAACACAAAATGGATGAAGGACCTGAATGTGACAGGAAACCATCTAAACCCTAGAGGTGAAAGCAGGAACCAACTTCCTTGATATCAACACAGCAATTTCTTACTTGACATATCTCCAAAGGCAAGGGGATCAAGAACATAAATGAACTATGGGGACCACATTGATTAAAACCTTCTGCATGGTAAAGGAAAGTCAACAAAACGAATAGGCAATGAACAGAATGGGAAAATATAGTTTCAATTGACATATCGGATAAAGGGCTAGTATCCAAAACCTATAAGGAACTCACCAAACTCCACACCCGAAAAACAAATAGTCCAGTGAATAAATGGGCAGAAGACCTGAACGGACACTTCTCCAAAGAGTACATCCTGAGGGCCAAAAAACTTATGAAACGATGAGGAGCATCACTCATCATCAGGGAAATGCAAATCAAAACCACACTGGGATACGACCTCACACTGGTCAGAGTGGCTAAAATGAACAAATCAGGAGACTATTGATGCTGGCGAGGATGTGGAGAAACGGGCACCCTCCTAAACTTTTGGTGGGAATGTAAACTGTACAGCCACTCTGGAAAACAGTGTGGAGGTTCCTCAAAAAATTAACAATAGACCTTCCTATGACCCAGCCATAGCACTACTAATAATTTACCCAAGGGATAAAGAAGTGCTGATGCATAGGGGCACATGTTCCCTGATGTTCACAGCAGCACTTTCAACAATAGCCAAATCATGGAAACAGCCTAAGTGTCCTTCGATTGAGGAATGGATCAAGAAGACGTGGTTTATATATACAATGGAATACTACATAGCAATGAGAAAGAATGAAATCTGGCCATTTGTAGCAACGTGGATGGAACTCGATGGTGTTATGCTGTGTGAAATAAGTCAGGCAGAGAAGGAAAGATACCATATGTTTTCACTCATATGTGAAACAGGAGAAACTTAACAGAGGACCTTGGGGGTGGGTAAGGGGAAAACAGTTAAGGATAAGGTGGGAGGCAAACCATAAGAGACTCTTAAATACTGAGAACAAACTGAGGGTTGATGGGGGTGGCTGAGAGGAGAAAAGGGGAGATGGGCATGAAGGAGGGTACTTGTTGGGATGAGCCCTGGGCAGTATATGGAAACCAATTTGACAATAAACTATAAAAGAAAATAAAAGCTGAATAAATAAAATAAAAGTAATAAAAAGAAAATGAATTTGGAAGCTTTCCTTTATTCTATTTTTTGTTTATGTTTGAGAGTAAGTAATAACTCTTCTATAAATGTTTTGTAGAATTCCACTGCAAAGTTAAGTGGTCCTATACATTTGTCTATTCAGATTTCCCTTTCTTTCTTTCTTTTCTTTTCTTTCTTTCTCCCTTTCTTTCTTTTTCTTTCTTTATCTTTCTTTTCCCTCTCTCTTTCATTACTGATTCAATTTATTGGTTGCAACTTGTTCATTCAAATGGTTTATTTCTTCCTGATTCAGCTTTGGGAGGTTATATGCGTCTAGGAATTTATCCATTTCTTCTAGATTGTCAAATTTGTTGGCATATAATTTCCATAATATTCTCTTATAATCCTTTGTATTTCTGTGGTGATGGTTGTTAATTCTCCTCTGTCTTTTCTTTTTATAATTTTTTAAAATTCCAGTATAGTTAACAAATAATTTTATATTAGATTCAGGTGTACAACACAGTGATTCAAATTTCTATACATTATTCAGTGTTCATCATGATAGGTGTACTCTTTAATACTCATCACCGATTTAACACATCTCTCCCTTCCATGCTCCTCTGGTAACCATCAATTTACTCTCTACATTTAAGATTTTGTTTCTTAGTTTGTTCCACTATATTTTTTTCTTTTGCTCATTTGTTTTATTTCTTAAATTTTACATATGAGTGAAATAATATGGTATTTGTCTTTCACTGACTAGCTTATTTTGCTTAGCATTATACTCTGTAGATATATCCATGTCATTGCAAATGGCAAGATTTCATTCTTTTTTATAGCTAAATAATAATAATCATATATATCAATTTTGTTTATTTTTTCAAAAAAAATAACTCTTGGTTTCATTGATCTGTTCAATTGTTTTTGTGGATTCTATCTTTAATTCTGCTCTGATCTTTATTATTTCTTTTCTTTTGCTGGGTTTGGGGTGCTCTTGCTGCTCCCTTTCTAGTTTCCTTAGGTGCTCTGTTAGGTTTTGAGTTTGTGCTTTTTCTAGTTTGTTGAAATAGGCCTGGATTGCAATGAACTTTCCTCTTAAGTCTGCCTTTGCTGCATCCCAAAGGATACAGAAGGGCTGATGCATAGGAGCACATGTACCCTAATGTTCATAGCGGCACTTTCTACAATAGCCAAATCATGGAAAGAGCCTAAATGTCCATCACCTGATGAATGGATCAAGAAGATGTGGTATATACAATGGTATATATACAATGGAGTACTACATGGCAACGAGGAAGAATGGAATGTGGCCATTTGTAGCAAAGTGGATGGACCTGGAGGGTGTGATGCTAAGTGAAATAAGTCAGGCAGAGAAGGACAGATACCATATGTTTGCACTCATAGGTCTAACTGGAAAAACCTAACAGAGGACCATAGGGAGGGGAAGGGGAATGAAAGCTGGGGAGAGTGAAGGACACAAATCATGAGAGTCTATTGAATACTGAAAATGAACCATGGACTGAAGGGTGAGGGAGAAAGAGGGAAGGGGGTGGTTGATGGTGGGGGGCACTTGTGGGGAGAAGCACTGGGTGTATATGGAAACCAATTTGACAATAAACTATTATAAAAAAAGAAATTCAATAAAAAATTCATATATAAATCTCACATCTTCTTTATGCATTCATCAAACCATGGGAACTTCCATAATTTGGCTATTGTAAATGATGCTACAATTAACATGAGGTCCATGTATCACCCTGAATTAGTGTTTTTTGCATTTTTTGTTTAAATGCCCATTAGTGTGAATACTGGATGGTAGGGAAATTTTATTTTCAGTTATTTGCGGAAACCCCATACTGTTCCCACAGTTGGTGCAAAAGTTTCCATTTCCACCAATAGTACAAGAGAGTTTCTTTAATCCACATCTTTGATAAAACTTGTTTTTCCTTGTGTTTTTGATTTTAGCCATTCTGAAATTGTGAGGTGATATCTGATTATAGAATTTAATGCTTTTTTGTTTCAAGTTTTTATTTAAATTCCACTTAGTTTTATTCCTAGGTATTTTATCGTTTTTCGTGCAATTGTGAATGGGATCAGTTTCTTCCTTTCTCTTTCTGTTGCTTCATTTTTAGTATATAAGAATGCAACTGATTTCTGTACATTGACTTTGTATCCTGCAACATTACTGAATTCATTGATCAGTTCTAGAAGGCTTCTGGTGGAGTCGATCGGGTTTTCCATGTAGAGTAAACCTAACCAAAGATGTAAAAGACCTGTATGCTGAAAACTATAAAAGACTTATGAAGGAAATTGAAGAAGACACAAAGAAATGGAAAAACATTCTGTGCTCATGGATTGGAAGAATAAACATTGTGAAAATGTCATTATTACCCAAAGCAATTTACACATTCAATGCAATCCCCATCAAAATTGCACCAGCATTCTT
>PJEM01012800.1:0-44710 GCA_004023845.1 Helogale parvula | reverse complement strand
TGGCCATTTGTAGGAAAGTGGATGGACCTCGAGGGTGTCATGCTAAGCGAAATAAGTCAGGCAGAGAAGGACAGATACCATATGTTTGCACTCATAGGTCTAACAGGAGAACAGGAGAAACCTAATGGAGGATCAGAAGGAGGGAAAGAGAGTTGGGGAGAGAGAGGGACACAAAACTTGAGACTACTGAACACTGAAAACGAACTGAGGGTTGAAGGGGGAGGGGAGGAAAGAGGTGGTGGTGATGGAGGAGGGCACTTGTGGGGAAGAGCGCTGGGTGTTGTATGGAAACTAATTTGACAATAAACTACTTAAAAAAAATAAAGCAGAGGATAGATAGAAATTTCTATCTTTAATTGCACATATTAGAAGAGTTGTCTCAAATCAGTCATCTAAGTTTCACCTTAAGAAGTTCAAAAAAGTTAAGCCAATATAAAGTAAAAGGGAAAAAATAACAAAGGTAATAAATCAACTAAATAAGACACAAATGCTGGGGAAATTAACAAAGCCAAACACTTTTCATTGAAAAGATCAATAATATTGTGGAACATTTAGAAAAAACAGATCGAGCTACACAGAAAACACAAGTTATAAATAACAGGAATAAAAAAGGGCCTATCCCTACAGAAGGGGTATTAAAGAATAATCAATAACTATGTTTCAATAAATTCAATAAATCAAATTCCTCTGAAATACACAACTTTCAGGACATAAAATGGTATATAAAATTGTAATGGATTTTTATTTTTTAAAGAAACTGAATCCATAAATTGGGGCAGGCACTTGGGTTCTCAATCAGTTAACTGTGTGATTCTAGATTTCAGCTCAGGTTATGATCTTACAGTAGTGACATGAAGCCCAAGTCAGGCTCAGCACTGAGCACAGAGCCTGCTTCAGATTCTTTCCCTCCCTTTCTTTTTGCTCCTCCTCCACTGGCATGCACACATGTACGCATGCTCACACTCAAAAAATTAAAAAAATAATAAAAGAAAAAAAGAAAAGAAAATGAAACCACTAATAAAAACTTTCCCCTAAAGAAAAGTCCTAGCTCATATGGCTTTAAGAGTGATGTCTGCTAAATATTAAAGACGAAAATAGTGTCAAACTTATATATACCCTTTAGAAAACAGAAAATATTCTAATTCATGTTATAATTCCAGAATTACCTTCAAATCAAAACCAATGAATTACTTTTTTTTTAATTTCCAAAAAAAGATCATGTATGAATACCGATGCCAAACTCCCTAGCAAAATATAGGCAAACTGACTCTAGCAATATATAAAGAAGATTAATAAGAGCTGACTCTCTTAATTTTACCTCAGGAATGCAAGTTGTTTCAATATTTGAAAATTAGTGTAATTCATCGCCTTAAAAGGATAAAGAGGAAAACCATGACCAAATCAGTAAATGCAGATAAACCATTTTACAAAATGCAAAACCTATTCATGATAAAACCTCTCTACATAGAATAAAACCTCAGTGACATAAAGGGCATCTGTAAACAAGCTCGTCTAACATCAGCTTAACGGTGAAACACAAACTGTATCCTCCCTGAGAACCAGAGAAAGCAGTGAAGTCTTCTCTCACTGCACCACATGAGGTTCCATGAGTGCAAGGACCTGGCGGGCGTGGGGAGAACAAGGCAGGCAGGCAGATAGGCAAGTTAGAAAGGAAGTAGTAAAATGGGCTCTATTAACAGATGGTGTGTTTGTTTACCTATAAAATCACACATAAGCTACGAACAACTCTGAAAATGGGCAAGTTTAGTAAGATCACAGGATACAATGCCAACATACAAAAATCAGTTAATACCTGTATCCTAGCAATAAATATTTGGGAAAAAAAATGTTTTAAACAGGGTGATTTACAAATGGCATCAAAAACATAAAATTCTTAGAATAATCCTAGCAAAAGACATTTAAGACCACTGTACTAAAAGCAAAATATTGCTAAAAGAAATTATAAAAAATAACTTAAAAATGGAGAAATATGCTATGATAATGGTTTGGAACACTCAATCTTCTTCATGTCCACTCAAAAAATTAGATTCAATATTTCAATTTATTGAAAAGGATTCAATAAAATTCTGGGGTGCCTGGGTAGTTCAGTCACTTAAGCATCTGACTCTTGATTTCAGCTTAGGTCATGATATGGTTATGAGATCAAGCCCCGTATCATGCTCTGCACTGAGTGTAGAGGCTGCTTAAGATTCTCTCTCTTACCCCACTTGCATGCTGGCTCGCTCGCTCGCTCTCTCTCAAAAAAATAATAAATTTTAAAAATTAAAAAAGATTCCAATCCCTGCAAACTTTTGGAAAAACCAACAAACCAATTTTAAGTTGTATGAAAATAACCAAAACAATTTTGATAAAGAAAAAAAAAGTTGATCTTTCTTTGCCTGACTTACTTCACTTAGCATAATACCTTCTAGATCCTCCCATGTATGCCATATGATTTCACTTACATATAGGATCTAAAAAAACAAGTGAACAAACAAAAATCAGAAACAAATACATAAATACAAAGAACAAACTGATAGTTACCTGGGGTGGGGAGGGGAAGGGTGGTAAAGGGATGAGTGAAACAGGTGAAGGGGATTAAGAAGTACAAACTTCCAGTTAAATAAGTCACAGGAATGAAAAGTGCAGCATGGGGAACAGTCGATAAGATTGTAATAATATTGTATGGTTACAGATGGCAGCTACATTTCTCATAAGCACTGCATAATGTACAGAATTGTCCAATCACTATGTTGTATACTTGAAGCTAACATAACATTGCATGTCAACTCTACTTCAATATTAAAAAACTAAAGGGGCACTGGGTAGGTAGCGCAGTTGGCTGAATGTCCGACTTCGGCTCAAGTCATGATCTCACGGTGAGTTCTAGTCCCACACTGGGCTCACTACTGTCAGTGCAGAGCATATTTTGGATTCTCTGTCCCCCCATCCTGCCCGGTTCCTCCCCTGCTTGTGCTCACTCTCTCTCAAAAACAAATAAAACACTTTTTAAAAATTAAAAAAAAAAAACCGAGAGGCTTAGAGTTCCTGCATTTGAGGCTTCATATTTAACTACAGTCATCATTTACCTGAAGGTCTAATATATAGATAAGACTAGGTGATGATGAAAAAAATCAGATGAGTATTCAGTGGTTGCTTGGATTGGGGAAGGAACTTATGGAGAAGGTATTCCAGGACACTTTCTCTGGTGATGAAAATATTTATAGGTTATAGAGTTCTCGCTGCTTTTGTTAAATTATTGTCTAAGTTGTATCTACTCAACGACTACTTTCAAGTAGTGGCCAAAAGGGAATTTTGCATGAGCACACCAATTCCTTTTGCAAAAAGCAGTGGATTATGTGGAAGAACTTAGAAGAGCTAAGATAGCTTCACTGGTAGTGAGAAAGTGGGTGGCTGCTCCAGGAATAGCACCCAGGCTGGAAGCCATGAATGAAGAAGCACCAAACAACTTTTTACAGAATGAAAGGGAAAACTATGTAGGCGGGAGCAGAGCAGCAATATAAAGGCAATTTGTTCTAATTCCAAGTAGAAAACAGAGTGGAAAGCAATTATGGTCATTTGTAAAATAAGAAAGCAGAGTGCACGTCTGTTACAACCACCAAATACTCTTATGACATTTAACTATATCCCTCACTGTGCTCCCAAATCACTCAACATCCACTGCATCCTTGTCCCCTTCACCTGGTCACCTCCACACATCTGCCCAATCCTGGTCAACAAGTACATAACAAGAAGACATATTACAAGATTGTTTTTTCTTTATAGGGGTTGTAGCTACCAGTCAGCAGTTTGGGCTCTGCAGTTCTCATTTGTCCCTTCCTTTTGTTCTAGAGTCTCAAGAGAGGGAGGCTAAGACAGGGATCAAGTTAACTACCCTCTCTTCTAAATGTCTGCTCAGAGCTACAGGCCTCAGTCTCCAGTTCCTCCCCCTCATCCCCACACCCTTAACACTCACCCTGCGATACTCCTGGAGAGTCAAAATTAATTATACAAAAAAAGATTCATGGGGTACCTGGGTGGTTCAGTTGCTTAAGTGTCCAAGTTTGTCACGGTTCCTGAGTTTGAGCTCTATGTCGGGCTCTGCTGACAACTCAGAGCCTGGAGCCTGCTTCAGATTCTGTGTCTCCCTCTTTCTGCCCCTCCCCTGCTCACATTCTCTCTCTCTCTTTCTCAAAAATAGATAAATATTAAAAGAAAATTTAAAGCCCCCCAACCCCCCCAAAGTCTCATGGATGAACTAAAACTTCATGTATAAAATATCCTAAATACTCTTCCTAAAAAATATTATTTAGATGATTCTATATGTTATTCTTAAAGATCTAGAAAGCCACTTAAAATTAAACAGTATTTCCCTGTTAACAAGTAACCATTATATAATGAAGTAGAGGAGTACTGAATACAAGTGATGGAATCAAATACAATTATTCATCACAGGAAGAAAAAGGCATATGAAATAAATTAAATAAATTGATTGTTCTTTTCTGGTCCATTTGTCATTCCCTTGGTTGTCCAGCACCGGAAGCTCCTTCATACGTCAGGAGAATTCTCCACCTTATGATTCTCTGCAGAAGCTAAATATGCCCAATAACTCTTTCCTGGTCGTTGTAGCCAGTGAGAGGGTGTGCGGCCTCAGCTTGGCCAACCAGATGCATCTACTCTCGGGCGCTAACTTGGAAGTGAGTGATGTGAAGAAGCAGGGCCAGGGGAGGCCACACGCAAGACCTCGAGCGTGATGGTAGTCATGCTGTCCGGCCATCAATAAGCTACAGGATTCACCTCTCATCAGCAGAAGCCTCACCTACTGCAGAAGTGACTGACAGTGAGCATCTGTCAGTGCTGGTGGATGACTAAGACCTGGTCCCCTAGCTTTCCCAGCTGCGCTCTACCATGCTTAAGCCAACCTAAACTTCACTCTATGAATGCTGGCGTCACTTGCTCACAACTAAGAATCCTTCCTGGAACATCAAGTGCCTTGCAACTTACCTCATTGTACAAGCTGTCACCCAGAAGAACCTATAGCTAATACTAATACAGAGACACTATTAGTTTTTTCACTGGTTTTAAAAAAATTGCTCCCTTATGAATTTTCCAGTTATGATTCTGGCTTCTGACTTTTAAAGGCTCTGTTCAAATTAAAAGGTCTTTCCTAGTTCAGGGCTAGAAATATATAAGTATGACTAAATGATTGAAAATAAATTAGAACAGAAATTCCATTAACAGATGATGAACATGATAAATAATAAAAACCCAAATATCACTGCACCCTAGGTTACTGGCTCTAAACAGAAAGTAGATTTCTGCAGGCAAAGTTCCTCCATGATGATTACTCATTAGCTTATTCAAAGTGGCTTTACGGGCTCAGTCCATTTGCCAAATTGACTCTTGCCCAAATTTTCCTGGCACACAAATTGCCAAACAGTTAACCCTCCTATTAGTAGTCTCAGCAGGAATCAACGCATGAATGAGCATGGGGCCTCCTCTCCTGCCTCGAAAGGCCGACCAGAGCCGCGTTCAGGCCAAATGTCTTCGAATTACCAAAGAGCTCTGTCCAGTGTCAGATAATAAATACTTGAATTGTAGATAATGGGACCTTTGCTCTCCCCAACTTCTGCTCTGGCAGCAGTTTAAAGAACTGGATTCATTTAAAATAATGGATTTTTTGTCTTGCTGCTTTTAGATTTCTAAAGCTGCAATTTATTCTATTGCAAGAGAAGTGAAAATGTTTGGTTAAAATATTTACTTTCAGGACTAAAGGTGACAGGTAATTTTGTTGTTAAAATGATGACTTCAGTGTTTCTGCTCTTATCAGCTGATTTGATATTTTCTTTTATTTTCTTTCTAAGTAAAGATTCAGGATAAGAGTACAAAATGTAACTCTTCTCACATGCTACGATCTACCAGAATAGAATATCTTTTGTGGGTAAAGAGCAGCACTGCCTATCAGAGCAACCCTTCACTGAGACCACACAGCCAATGAATTCGGCCATAAAGGACGCCTGTATCCCCGGTATACATGGGAGACACATCACTGGCTCATTTCGTGTTAGCCTTGCAGGACCCATAGGAGAGAAACAATTTCCTTTCACTCCCAGCCAGGTTGGAAATGACCCAGTCATTCAGAAACAAACAGGATGCAAGTTAATTAAAAAAAAAAAAAGTCAGCTAAATAATAAAATCTTTGATTCACCCAAAATGAGTTTCTTCCTCTTTCTCCTATACGAGAAATGATACATAAAATGCAAAACTGAAGTAAAATTTAGGAGAGCATCCATTTTTATACACTAGATGCAAATTATAATCAAAACAAAATATTTTCTTGATTTTTGATAACACAGCATAAAACCCAGCAGAAATACTTCATTATGAAATAGCTCATTTGACACGTTAAGAACATAATTGAAATGTGTCTCATCCAAGAAATACAAATGAGCTTCAGTGACATCAGCTGAAATATATTGGCTTCTGCTTCTGTGGTTCACAGGGATTTCTACAAATCTCCAGAGACCTCAGTGGTTATCTTCAGGGCTTTGTAAAGGGTTTGCAAAGTCCAGAGGAAAACTGATTTTGCCTCACATCCATGGAAAGCCTTCTTATTTCTCTGTACTATTTTACCCAGTGCTTTAGTTTTCTACCATGTGACCTAATGAGGAAGAGGTTTGCTTTCATTCAACACCTCTACCAGAACATTGGCACACATAGGTCAATGCAAAGATATAATTACCGGGGGAAAAAACACACACATTAAGTTACAGTATCATAAATATTTACGCTATACCACATTCAGGTTTATTATCAACCAGGTGTTACATGTGACTATACCAAGTTCTCTGAAAAGGACAAATAGAAGAAACATTTAAATGCATGCTTTAATAATGGTTGGAAGAACAGATTGCTTTAAATTCTAATCATACTAGACATCATTAGCTTCTCTGACTTCCTTAGTCTCTTCTAACAAATGGTATCAGTAGTCTTGGCAGCCTATTAGAAGGACAAAATCTCAACCTCTACTTCCTTATGGCTGAGCGCAGTAAGTTTTTATCACGTAGGACTCTTTGAAGCATGCACTCAAGTACAATAAATACGTGTGTTATGTTGGTGGGGGAGGTGAGAAAGGGCAAGGAGGTTGGTTTAAATGAAACACATGTGAGCAGGAGCCTGGAGGTCTGCAGCGGACACAGCCATCAGATCCCAGAGGTGAGTTTGAGACTAACCAGGACTTCAAGATGACATGTTGTGAGACTGCATACACCACACAAATTTCATTCTATTCTCTTCATGTTAATTTCATTTTCCAAAGACATCATTAAAAAAGTAATTTCTAGTTGCAAAGAAATTTTTGAGACAGAAGCCGGATGAGTAAGTTGGGGACACCGCCATTTGATTAGAGTTCTGGTTGTAATCCTGAATCACCCAACTAGCAGTTAAGCGTATCTTATGGGACTAGAAAAGTCAAAAAAAAAATAAAAGCATATTTTAAAGAAAGCATCAAAGTAACCATTATGGGAAACATGAGTTCTTACACTTTTTTTATAGCTTAGTATTATTTTTGAGTTAGATTTGAAAGGGGCCGCCAGAATCTGTCAACATTTTGCATTTCTAAGCGTTGATCCCAACCCTTCTCGAAAATAACATTATTTAAGAGCAACCAACAACTTGGAGATAATTTCTTTCTTCTGCACTGTGTTATAAGGAAAACGACTGTTTGAAAGTCTCAATACCTTCTTTTGTCTGCTCTCAGCAGCAGCCAGCTGTGTGGACATCCTTTCCTGCATCTTTCTGCAGTGGGCCATGACTGCTTCAAGGATGGAGAGGGGGTTGGTACAAACTGGCTTCTTCTCTTTATCGCCGGCACCTGCTTCATAGTCTCGCTGTAGTGCCAAGAAGGGGTCATTTAAATTAAATCTCCCATACCGTTCCTGGATAAATACCTCCTTCCTCCGAGCCTAGAACAAAATCAGAGGAACATATTGAAAAAAGAAATAAAAAATACACAGGAAGATATTTATAAGAAGCTTTTGTGATTACTTTTCCAAATGGTATTCACGACTGTTTTTGAGTAAAGATGTCAGGCAGTGAGCGAGAAGTGAGGGGAATGTGCCCCCGACCTCTGACTAGCCTGGCAGGCCATTCAGTCTACTTTCAATCTTTCTTCCTTTAAGAATGTCTTTTAAATTACAAATGATGCAAATATAGTTTTTTCCCCCATGATGCACCCTCCTTCAAGGATCTGTATTTTAGGTGCAGTCTTTTCTAATTTAAAGTGAGAAATACCAACAATTAAAATAACTTTTAGCAAAAGTTCAAAAATCAAATCACCTCTATCTTGATAGAACTTCTATTTCACCTGATATTCATCAAGTTAAGTCACAAAATATAAATCTCCTCCAAGTTTTGTATAGCCAGAAAGAATTTATAAGGATATTTGCTGAAGAAGAAAATACTTCATGAAAATTTTATGTCAAAAAGTCACAACATTCATAGTTCGTGAGTTTGACTAAACGACCACAAATCTCCAGGAGATTTAAGAAAATGCAAATATCTCATTGTTGAAGGGCACTCAAATATAGTTCACAGAGTCCCAGAAAGGAACATAACCTCATTTTACTCTCAATGTTAGTCCATCAGCGTCAAAGTTAATTTCACATCCACATGGCATTAAATGCAATTTTCTATAATTAGCCTACAACAGTCTTTGCGTAAAATGGAAAATAGCAGTGGAAATATATTGAAACTAGCAACATTTTCCTGACTCGAGTCATGGGATATAGCCACTAGAAAATAATTATTCTATGTCAGGGCCAGTGAGAAAACAATTACTTTCCAATAAGTCAAGCTAATTGTCCAAAATATTAACTGTGTTTTCTAAAGAAATATTACATAAATTTCACTTTAAAAGCAACTGCACTGAATAGACTTTTCCATTTTTAGACCACCGTCAGCAAGCCAACAACGAGATAAACAGCAGTGCAAATGGCAAGTAGGAAAATCTAACGTTTCTTTCCCTATTATCAAATTACATTAAGAAATAGTTTACAAAAAGCCCAGTTTCACTGTTAAAGTTAAGCTAGCTTCAGATCATTTTAATCTTAAAAGTCAACATGATTTAGGAGTCAAAAAGCATTTGGTATTTCTAGATTCTTCCAGTTCAACTATGGGGTCAATACACTGAATAAGTATCGCTTCCAAGATGCAATTTCAAAAGCGATTTCATTCTGCCTTCACTGTTCTCTTAATTTTCATTCAATGTAGTAACTCATCCTCCACCCCTGGATGAAAACTTGAGATATCCCTACAGTTCTCTTCTTGTTTTTCCCTCTTACTTTTCTCTAATACAAGTCCTATTGTCATTTTAAGACATAAACCAGTCTCAATTTGTTTAGAATATCCAACTTGAGTGGTATAACCTCTTCCCTTCCCCAGCTAGGATCTGCTGCAGGTTAACATGTTATGTGCCACTTGGGAAAGGAGGGCTTATGAAAACCTCTCTCCCTTTACACACATCTTCTCCCCCTCTTTCTAATAAGTGGTTTTAGTTCTCTCTGGGTTGGTAGGGATGGGAGGTAGATGATAAAGATGGAGGTGAAGGGAGCAGGAACACTCTATGTGACTGGTTCAGTTGGAAGACTAGCCTTACCGAGTATGGTAAATAGTTAAAGCCTGCTGTTTCCCTATGAAGTACTCAGTGACTTTGGAGGCCACCCCCTCTCCCACTGCTGAGTCTCTTCATTTATAGTTTCCCTCAATGTAGGTCATAAATTTAGGATTGACTACATAATCTGCAAGGCCCAGTATACAATGAAACATAGAGCTCTTTGTTCAAAAATTAAGAATTTCAAGATGATGACAGCACACCATTTAGCCAAGCAAGAGTCCTTCCTAAATGCACGACAGTACACCCAGGAAGCCAGCCTAGCCCTATGTAGCATCTAGAACCCAGCTTTTGCCAACTGAGGTTCCATGGTCTCCAGACTTCTCTACTGAACAGGACCTCAATCAATCTCATTCCCACCCTTTGGTGCCCATGGCCCAACTCAGCCTACAGGAAACACTCATACATCTTTATCTAAACAAAGTCTGGAGTGCGAGGTGACAGGACGCCCAGTCTGTAATCTGTTATGGGAAGAGTCGAGCTCCCTGAGCCTAGTGGGGCTGTCTTCTAAACCTTCTGCTTTGAGCTCCTTTCAAGTAGGGGCATTTTTATTCAGCTGACATCCTTCCAACCCACCACAGAACAAAGGGTATATAATGTATTCTTGCTGCACAGATAAATGTAGCATCCAACAGACTTAGGAAAATATCATTTGCAACGCAGAGGCCCCTAAGGAAAGAGCTCAGGCCACTTTCCCTGTTAGAGGAAGTCAAGTGTCTTCACAAAGGGATTATCTTACCAGGAACCTGGGGAGGAAGTTAAGCTGATGTCAGACTCCTCTATGTAGAACTAATTCTCAAGAAAATGATGACCAAGTAGTAGTTTACCCAATGCCAGAGGCAGACTAGGGGATCCCAGGAAAAACTCAATTAAGTCTTTATTCTAAAACCAGGAAAGAGCAGTTTCAGGAAAACCACAGGGGATAGCAGCTGGTTTTCTATGGTTCATGGTTCTTTGTACTAATTATACCCCAAATCTGGATTGTATCTAATAGAGGCATTCTGCTTACCATGGAACCGGCAGAATACCTTTCTAAGGAACCCTCAGTCACTTTTCTGCTTACAGCCCCTCAATGCACCCATATTCTTTGTTAAGCATCACCCCTCCCCCCATGCCTTTGTCCACATCCTGCTGGCAGGTTGGGACCCTTCCCTCCTTAGCCCAGGTAACTTCCCACTGATCATTAACCCTCACTGCCACCTCCTCCTCTTTTGCTCATCTCAAAAGTTTTAGACTTTAGCTTAATTTGGATTTAGGCAAGCATCTATAACTGAACACATGCCCAAGCCAATTGAGATCCCTTAATTTTACCCAGTTTTCAACTATTAAGTGCTTATTCCTTTTAACATTCTTGAAAAAATGCCTACCTTTCTCAGGACATCTGAGTTTATAACCCACTATTTAATTCTTAATGTACTACATTACTTTTGGTAAGGACAGGTCAACAATACATACAAGTTTTAATATTTAAGGATATCATGTAACAAAAAATGGCTTGATGTTTCCTGGATATGAAGAAGCCTTTCCCTAAAAAAAGGAAGAGCTGAATGTGCAGATAACTTCTTGGTTTATGCATCAGAATTACTTGAGAATGAAGTACATTTCAGGGAAATGAGTCATTATAAAGACACAGACTATAATTATGAAAGTAGACTTTTAAAGGAACCCTTAAACCTAGCTATATTGATAAAAATATAATTTCAATCATAATCTGGGGTTTTATAAGATCTTGTCAAGAAATAAAAACACAGCCATTAATATGAGAGCATTTGACAAATACAGAGTTCTTTTGATTTTCATTGTTCGATGAGACCAAATGAACTAGGTGGACCTGATTAGTAAGAAGAAAAGGAAATATACTTAAATATTCAGCTTGTCCTAGAGCAGGTAATTTCCTTAGGAAAAAAAAATCAAACACTTGCACTGTGTGTCACAATTAAAACATACCACGCCAATTTTAAAACACATTTGAAAACATATAGCTAGGCCACCTGGGTAGCTTCATTGGTTGAGTGTCCGACTTCAGGTCAGGTCAGGATCTCATGGTTCATGAGTTCGAGCCCCACATCAGGCTCTGTGCTGACAGCTCAGAGCCTGGAGCCTGCTTTGGATTCTGTGTCTACTGCTCTCTCTACCCCTCCCCTGCTTGCGTGTCCACGCACGCTCTCTCTCTCTCTCTCTCTCTCAAAATAAGTAAACATTAAAAAAATTTTTTTTAATTGCTAAAATTATTTTATGAAAAGCCAAAATGATTTTGTAACATTTAAAAAAATACCAATAAAAGATAACTTTTATTGAGACATTATTTACTGCTATGTGTTTTAGATTCATTTTCTCTTAATCTTAAGTCCAACAGATAGCCATTATTTTAATTCACATTTTACAGACAAGCAGACTGAGGCTTAGAAAGACTAACTTTCTCTCCCAAGGTCACTTTAACAGAAGCTGATATTCAACCAAAGTAGTCTTACTCCAAAGCCCACACTTTTTAACACTAAAAGATAATTAGGACTAGAGTATTTTAGAACACTGAAAAGGGTTCAAAAATAAGTAATGTTTACAACACTATTCCCACCAGTACAAAGAAATGAAATTTATATTTTTAAATTTTTTTTGTTTTACTTATTTTTAAGACAGAGAGAGACAGAGCATGAGCAGGGAGGGGCAGAGAAAGAGGGAGACACAGAATCCGAAGCAGGCTCTAGGCTCTGAGCTGTCAACACAGACTCTGACCAACGTGGGGTTCAAACCCACGAATGTGAGATCATGACCTCAGCCGAAGCTGGAGGCTTAACTGACTGAGCTGCCCAGGTGCCCCAAAAATGAAGTTTAAAAGATACAAACATGACTTCATATTCTCAACAAGAGTTTTTTCAATGCTATTTATATAATTTCATTGTTATTGACCATATGCTAATATAATTTAATCAAATGTATGTTTTTTCTTTTTCTTTTTCTAAGATTCTTCAAAGAATATCATTTAAGTGTAAAAAAATTCAAGAAAAAAAATGGTTTCTAAATAGGTTTTTTTCCAAAAATCATATTATTGAAAAGCACTGATTAACTAAAAAAAAATTTAAAGCATTAATATAGATCTAACTGTAAGACTGAGAAATTCTATCCTCAGCTCAAGTTTACTCAACACGGCTGCCACTATCTCGTGTGCAAATCATACAAAACCACAAAGGATGGCTGAAATGACGGGCGCAATCTGACGATATGGACTTTCTCAAGAATAAATAGGAGCCAATTCTTGAGTACAAACACAGAAGTATGAAAAACATAGGAGTTGCGATCAACACTGTATTCAAGGAATGAACAACAAAATGGAAACTGTCCCTCCCCCACATCTCAAACCAGGAACTCATTTCGAAACTTCACTAATTAATAGAAAAAAGATTATCAGAACTAGAAAATTCCTAGACTCTGGGGCTCACTTCTGGGTGTAATATTTAAATAGTCAATAGAAAAAGGACCTGAGAACAGAACTGAATTGTAAGAGGAGAGGGAAATAGGAACACACAAGGACTTACAGAGGCATGACTGCATTTTTTCAGTATCTGAAGGCATCTCTGATTTAAAGAGGTACTGGACTAATACTTACACTACTCCCAAACAATACAATTATAGCCACGATAATAATAAAAAAAAATCTCAAGGGCCAAAGCTGTTCTAGAGATACAAGAAACTGCATTGGACGGGAGTGAAATCTGTGTCTCTGGCTGTGTTTCAAATGTAGGCTAAAAAACATGTGGTAGAAATGGGGTCCAGGAATCTCAAAGATCAGGAAGGTCACTGGTTTCCAAACTGCTACACTCCTCTCAAACCCTGTAATGCTATTATTCCAATTCAAGAGAGATGGAAAATACATTGAGATTCTTCCAAATAGCCAACATTAAAACTTACTTTCCTTACTCTAAATGTCTGTCTTACTGGAAAAGAGTTCAAGTAGACCAAGACAAAAAAAAAAAAAAAAATTGAAGTGCTCTTCTAAAAAGAAAGGGGGATAAGCCATGTCCTCAGAGCTCACTCTCACTCTAAGAGGGGCGGAGAATGTGGGGGTTTGTTTACGCCTTCATATACAGTGCACACGAACACACGCGCATGCACACACACACAGAGCAGGTAAACGGATGGCGGAGGGTCACATAGCAGTGTTCCGGGACACAGTCACTGCCCTTCAATGATCACGAAGTCGTCGAAATTCAATAGCCGGGAACAAAATATAACTCCATGGATTATGAATTAAATGCCAAAAAGTCTGATAAGTTCATTTTAGTGTATGTGGCAATACATACACAGCACACAGAAAGGAAGGGGCGCCGTGGCGTCCCACAATCTGCCACGTCATACTGGAGTAGCAAGTCAAAGAGCCGCGTTTTTCCTGCTCTTTCTCCTCCCGCCCTCACTCCCCAACCTTTGTGCCAACTACAGTGTTGTACCTGCTCATGGACATAATAACCTGAATATGTGGAAACTGTCATGCCAGGAATGCACATAATACATATTTTTAATCATATATCAAGACAGATTTGATTCCTAAGGCTAAAATCTACAAGTCATACTTCAATAAACTGCCATTTTTCTCTCAGAAATGTAGACCATTCTAACAAAATCCATGAAATGGCTTGGTTTCACACAAGTTGGAGCCAGCAGTAATCTCGCAACCCCCTTTTTTTTTTTTTTTACACCTCATATGCCACTTGCCACCTAGCATGCATCCATCTGTGCTCATCTTGGCCAGAAATGTGGCCCATGCACACCTGTAAAAATAAGATTACCTTTATTCCCTAACTGGGGCAAAAATGGCACATAGTGCTACACCATTCTGTTCTCCTGCTCAGAGTAGACATGATTAAGTTATCAACACACTGGGAGCTGAATCCAGGAAAAGCTTCACAATTTGTCCTAATTCATGTCTCCAGGCAGCCACCACCCTTCAATCATAACTGGGACACAGACGAACCTACCTGCCAACTCTGCCGTAGGCATTTAATGGCTACGAGTAGCTATATCTTTAACTACAGCAGACAGTTAAAACCATGCTTTTTATGCCTCTGTAACTTATAGAACTACTAGCAGAATATCCCACACATACTAGATAATTACTTAAGGTTAAAGGAAGTAATGGTTTTTATTATTGGGGACTGTTAATTATAAATGAACTTTTCATATAAAAAATATTTTTTAAAACTTTTTATTTAAAAATTTTTAATGTTTATTTTTGAGAGAGCGAGAGAGAGAGAAAGGGAGAGAGAAAGAATGTAAGCAGGGGAGGGGCAGAGAGACAGAGGGAGACACAGAATCCGAAGCAGGCTCCAGGCTCTGAGCTGTCAGCACAGAGCCCAAGGCGGGGCTGGAACTCATGAACTGTGAGATCATGAGCTGAGCCAAAATTGGACACTTAACCAACTGAGCCACCCAGGCGCCCCAAAATAATTTTAAATTTCATGAAAGAGGCACTATTGTTCAACAATTTAAAAACTATGCAAATCTATATTAATATTTGAACTATTTTATATTTTTATATAATACATGCTCACTAAGCAATGTGGGAAAATACTGATGGGGGGGACCTACCATCCATAACTCAATCATCAGAAGTCAGTCACCATTAAGTCTGCCTTGTACTCTACAAATTATTTTAAGCATGTATTAAAAACAGTTATCAAGGATTTAAAGTAATATGTTTAAGTAGCCTTTCCCATTTAATTTGCTATTTCCCATTTCAATAAACTATACCAGTGTTTTTAATAGTATTGCACAAACAATACTATTTAAGAAAATCTCATTGCTTATCACTTAGTTTGTCTTACTATTGTTCTAACATACATGGAGGTAAACAAACCCGTGGGAATATTTTTTAGAGAAATCCACAGTTGTAGTATTACTGAATTACAGAATAAAAATATTTTGATGATTTCTGAAATTATCAAATTCCTCTTCAGAGGGAGTTTGTCAATTTATATGCCCACCGCCAGTAGGGCTTTTTGCACCTGTAGTTATGAGAGATAATGGTAATTTTCTTCTTTATTTTTTAAATATCTTTGCCAGACTGGGGAGCAGAGGACTCCTAACCCCATAAAATAAAATAGGCCACGACGGCCCCCTTGTACTTTCTGAAAAGCTGTGTGCACATTAACACTTTATTTTTTTAATGTCTGATAGCATTTACCAGTGAAGCCACCTGGGCCTGAAGCCTTCCTTCAAGAAAGGTTTTTCCTAATGAATTTTTAAAATAGATATGAGACTGTTTCGATTTTTCATTTCTTTCAGCAATTTTGTAAGTCGTATTTTTTAAGACATTTGCCAATTTCATCTAGGATCTTCAAGTTGTCTATAGTATTCACTATCTCTGTGTACCTACAGGATCTGTAGTGACAATCCCTTGTTTTCATTTCCAATATTGGTAATTTGGGCTCTTTTGTGTTCTTGCTCATTTTAGTTAGGAAAATGTCAGATTTTCCTTAAGTAAGCTCTATGCCCAACGCGGGTCCTATACTGATGATCTTAAGATCAAGACCATGATCTATCTACCAGCCACCCAGGTACCCCAGGAATATGTCAATTTTGATGATTTCTAAAAAATTATCCAGATTTTGGCTTCGTTAATACTCTTTACTATCTACTTTGTATTTCACTGATTGCTTTAAAGTTAAAGTTTTTTTTTCCCTTCTACTTTGGGTTTACTTTGTTCTCCCTCTTTATAGTTTCTTAAGGTAGAGCCTTAGGTCATTTTTAGATCTTTCTCCTTTTAAATGCAAGCATTTATGGGCATCAGGGTGGCTCAGTCCTTTAAGCGTCTGACTCGTGGTTTTGGCTCAGGTCATGATCTTGCGGTTCGTCAGTTCAAGCCCCACATCTGACTCCATGCTGACCATGCAGAAGTCTGCTTAGGATTCTCTCTCTCCCTCTCTCTCTGCCCCCAACCCTGCTTGTAATCTCTATCGAAATAAACTTTAAAAAATAAAATAAAAATAAATGCATGCATTTAAAGCACTGTTTTTCTCTAAGTATTGTCTGAGCTGTATCTCAAATATTTTGATGCATTTTTGCTGTCATTCAGTTCAAATTAATTTCTAATTTCACTGATTTTGTCTTTCACACATGAATTATAGAGAAGATGTTTTTCTCAGAAGTTTCCAGATATTTGGAGTTTTTTTGAATTTTTATCCTTACTGGTTTCTCATTTAACTGTTGAGGTTACTGAATACATTCTACAAATATCAATTAAGATGGCTGATAGAGTTATTCATGTTTTCTATGTTTTTATGGTTTTTCCCCTACTACCAGTTGTTCTATCAACTACCAAAAGAGATTAAAATTTATGATTATGAAATTGTCTATTTTCCCTTTAAATCTGTCAATTTTTGCTCATGTATTTTGAAGCTCTATTACTAGTCACATAAACATTTACATCTTTGTGATGAATTGTCCCTTTTATTATTATGAATTGTATTCTCTCTACAATACTGGGTCTGTTTTTGAGCCTTCCACTGTTTCCTTTATCTTCCTGTTCAGAATTTGCCAGTAGAAATGTTTGACTTGTATTATTAAATCCTACCAACCAGTAGGACAAGCCTCCTTCACAGTATCAGTTTCAAAAAATTTGTTACATTACTAGCTTATTTTTCGAGATGAACTGTAGAAGTTGATAAAAATAAGAAAAGCAATTATAATTTTGATGGGTATCATGTACAAATTAGACAAACATTTGAAGAAAGGGGACTTTTTCAAAAACTAAGTCTTGTCACTGGAAAATAATCTTGTCTCTTATCAAAATTTGCTGTTGTATCCTACAAAAGGTTTCTATTTTAAAATCAATTAGCATAAATTTGAGGACAAGAAAATTCTTTTCCATATTTTTGGCAATATCCCCCCTTTCCTAATTATCTCTGCACATATTTTATCTTGATTAAAACTGTTAAAGCAGTTCTCGGTCCAGGCTGCTCATCCACACCATGTGTGACTCTGCAAACACTCAGCTTTGGCTCAACATTCAATGATGACAAAGTACTTCAATGCCCCCACCAAGGAAAAGAAGAACCAATTTCTTGCTTCTCTTTACACTTTTATACCATTATTTCCATGCTTAATATCTTTATGCTTATTTCAAATGAGGTAAATGTTTAGAGTAATTATTTTTCAAAGCAGCTTTTGGATATTTTATTTCTCTGCCAATCTGAGTATGATTTCTATTTCCTTCTTACGTGACCACCACCTGGTCTGGGTGAAAATGTTCCTAGGTGATATCCCTCAGCACCAGAAACCGTTTCTTCACCTCCTGCATTCAACAGTGCACAGGAGCAAGTCTGAGGCCAGATAGGTTTTCTCCCTTTTTAGGTAAACCTTCCGCTTTTCTGCCTAATTAATTCCTTTTCGAACTTTAAAATTAGCAAGTAACATTTAAGATTATTCCCAGTGTTGGCTGGTATTTTCCTGCCTTACAGCCTTTTTAACTTAAAGATGCTGCTACATCTCGTTTGCACCAACCATTCTAGTTCTGGTGTTTCTCAGGAACATCCATTTTTCTCCTGGTGGGTTTCCATTTGCTAACTTCTAAATATATGTATCTTTGTTTCTACTTTATCACTTTCATCCTTTCCTCTGGGTTCTGGGAGAACTTCTTAAATTTGTTAAGGATGCAGTTTTTTATGTTGATTTTTCACTATTACTGCTAAAATATGCTTCAATTCTCCTAGTTCATTTTCAATTCCAGCCACCATATTAGGTGGGTGCTATGATCCTCACTTAACCAGGAGAAACCTGAAGGGGTCTGAGCCAGGCTGTAGGGCCAGAAGCTGTGGAGCCAGGACCCACTCCAGCAATCTGCTTCCGACAGCTCTGCTCTCTGTTCCCCAACTCTGCAGCCGGTTCACTTTCCATCGCAGCCTGGCTCACCCACCATTCAGTCTCACTCCGATGTCTATGTTTCCTTGAATTTTAAGATGCAAAGCAGATGGTGTCTAAAAATTACTTTCTAAAATTTACTTGTTTCTCATAATAATTTTGTCAAATGTAGGTCGTTTCTTTGCATTTTAAATGTTAGGTTATCTTCCCTCTTCTTTGCTACAAAATCTTTCATAAGCCTTATGTTTTTTCTTTTTACTCCATCTTTGGACCAGGAGGAGTCAAATCAGGTCTGCTGTTTATCCATAAGCAGGACAGGTAGAATCTCTGAGAACCTTTAGACTCCAGCTGGCTGCCATGAAAATGCTCCTCTAATATGCGGAGCCAGTGGGCAGACTGGCGTCAATTTACATGGCAGTGCTCCTGTCAGCTCAGAGTGGAGAGAAGTCAGAGCCACAGCCCCATGAGAAAAACAGGTTCCTCTGTTGGGCTCCTCCTGGCTGCCTCGCGTGTCAAGGACAAGGAGTCTCTCTGGCTACACCTGCCTATGAGGGATGGAAGCATGTCTGTGCCAACCTCCGTGCTGGCAGAGTATCGGGGAGTGGCCTTGATGTCCAAGACAGCTTCCTGGTTGTTGAGGCAATGCTGCTTTCTAGCACTTCTCCTCCACACTCATAGGAGGGATTTCAGGCAGCAGCTTTTTAATTATCCCATGGTCTGCCCTCACCTCTCCAGATCCAGGTGGGTACTAGTTGGCCGGCTCTTACCAAGTTACAGTTCTGCCTCCTGAGCGAGCATCACAGGGTCCAGGAAGTGAGTCAATGCTCATTTATGCCTCAGTCTGGTCATATGGACGTTGCTGCTTTATTTTTTTAGGACACGTGTAGGGCAGCAGTGAAGAGAGTAGTCTCAGAGATAGTGCAAAAATGGGTCTGATAGACTCTGCTACTTCATTACCAGTAATGAGAGGATAACAGAGTACCCGATCCAGAGGTCTGGTTTTGTTATTTTGAAGGATTAAGAAATAATGCACATAAGGCATTTAGCTGGGTACCGGAACAAGAATAAATATATCATAATTAATAGCTATCATTTTAACAGTGATGACACTAGTTCTCTTGTTTTTGCCTGTTTTTACATCATTTAGGCTATCTCATTAGAGAAATGGGAGCTGTGAGTCAGATGTCAAGTGCTGAAGTTTCCATTTTAGAGCTGGGTGATTGTTTTCATGCGTGCAGGCACACATTTACAACTCTTCTGTCTCTTCTCCTACATCACACTCCTTGAGGAAAAAGCCCTGTGCTCCTAATTGTCCATTATTCTAGAGCCTCCTTCATGGATGTGGAGGTCAAGCACTGGGGGGGCACTCATGAGATATGGTATATGAGGTAAAATAGAATCAACATGCTCTGGATGGAAATGAAATCATCATCCAACATGTACAGAAACACAGAAATATGACCCTCCACCAGCAGAGAAAATAATAATGAACTCTTTTAAGTGATGTGTTTTAAAGGATTACAGAGCAGAAAGCAAAGACTCAGAGCAAAATACAACAGAATCCTATTTCAACATCACCCTTCAATGTATAAAATCAGTTCTAGTGTAGTCAAATGCTGTGTTCTGAAGCACCACACAAAGAGAATGGAGATACTGTTATATGCCATTAACTTGATAAGCTCTGCCCTTATTAAAGGATGTGTTTTTCAGCTTTAGATATCAACATGCAGCCCTGAAATAAACAAATCTGCACAAGCCATTCATTTGCTGAAGTTCCAAATCATATTCTTTATGTTTTCTAAAGGTTCTAGATACTGAACAAATTGGCAGAATTTTCCAACAAAATAAGTCATCCCATCAGAAAATTACCAAAGCTTGTGACATTCTAGGGAACTAGCAAAATAGCCACCTCGGAAAGAGATGACTTAGAAGACCCGTAAGAAAATATGCTCCCAATGACTAAAATGAGTGCAATTTTATTTGACCACTGAAAATAAATATTTGAAAAATAAGGTTTCTGTAGAGCAGTCTGATATTGTCCAGAGAAGCAACTAAGCACTCGGGGAGCCTGACTATGGCTGTGCCAAGGACCCTAGCAGGAATTCTGCAGTGGCCCCCACCCCCCACCCTGCTTCATGTTTACTGGGTCACATTTCTGTTTCTGAGAATTCCCAAATAGGCTTTCTCCCCACCTTTGTATTATTCCCATCACCACAACTGCACAGAAGCATTTTCTTATTAGGCTTTAATCATCTAGGACTTTTGACTCATAACAAGAAAAAAAAAACCCAGCATTAAACATCTTGCCTAAAATGAACCTACAGAGAATTATCCGAACAAACCAACCAACCTCAAGGGGATGCAAGGTAGCTTCCTTGAACTGTTTTAATTATTTTGGGAATAATGCAGTTTGCCAATATGATAATTCCGGAAAGGCCTATTTTTTTGTGACTAGAGAAATGAAATGTGGAAACAGCAGTGGGTGGGTGTGGGAACACTGTTAACATAAGCAACTCCATCCAAAAAATTTTAAAGTGAAAAACAAAGAAATAAAGGCAGTGTCTTATCTACTGGGGATAATATAACACATAATGTCTGTGAGCAGAGGTTGTGATTAAAAATTTTAAACACAGTCCTTTTCATAACCTAAGGAAACATTACTTGGCTTGGTTATAAATACAATTCCCCAGGACACAGGGAGAGAGTGGGGGAGAGGGTTTTTGCTCTGAGCGCCCGCACCACCTCCCAACTCCCCATGGACCAGCCTTGGTCACCATGGAATAACTCACCAAGTGCAAGAACTGCTGAGCATCTGGAAAACTTAAACAGAAAGCTCTTAATATTCTCACCATCTACCAGCTGAAGATGACTCATTCCATATCAACAACAATCATGGGAAAAGGAATGTCAAGGGTTTGAAAGCAGTCTTTATTCAAACCCTGCCAGTAATTTTACCACCATTAAATGTTCCCCAGTCCTTGCAAGAATGTATACCTACTGCTACTCCCCACAGCAAACCAGAAATCCACTGCAGCTGCCAGAAAAGGATCACCACACAGATTTTGGGGCAGCCCTGGGAGGAAGCAGAGTCCTGGGTGGCTGAATTCAACATATGCCTGCAATAAATGTGAGCCCATCGCACAGGGGCAGATGTACAAACTGCAGGTCAGATACCTCTAGCTACTCTTAAGTCAGAGGAACAGGGACCTATGCAAAGGTGAGGGGAGGACATGATATTGTTCAAGGAACAGACAGATCTCAGCAGGACAAGTGTCATTTGCAGGAATGAGTTGAGAATCCATTTTATATCATGTAATGTTGTCTTCATTGCATCTGACATGACAAGGGCTGTGAAAATGCTTTATAAACCATCCACTGTGGTGCACAGGTTGGTTGGTATTAAAATAAAATCATCACAGGCCCGTCTCAGTTCACATTGGTCAAAATGCTCAACTATTTATGTTTCTGCTAGACTTTTTTTGTTTATGTTACATTATTTATTCAATGAGAACTCAAGTTATATCTATGTAAGAGCCATTTTTCTCCAGCAACCAGCTTCTCTTGTCTTATTCCACTGGGCATTTGTGAGCAGACTGGGAAGTGGGTAGTATATCTTAAATAGTCTATAATACAAAATAAATTATAGAATAGTGTAAACATATGTAACACATTATGAAACAGTGAACATCTCCTCCAAAGGAGTTTAGACCAAGATGAATGGCAATCATCTTCTGAGTCTTCAACACAACTTATGACTGGCTGTGATCAATTTCTGGAAAGAGTAGATATAAACTATACATTTGAAGTCTATTCTTGTAAGAATCTATTTTCTCTTCTCCAAGCTATGCCACCCACTTTCTCACTGAAAGTGGAGCATGAGTGAAAGCCTCTGTGGCCTCAGAGCAGATGACACCACTCATCTGTGTAGGTGGCACATTACAGTGCTCACTGGAACTTGATGCAGGAAGGAGATTGGGACCCTGCCATTCCCACCCCCTCTATCCTGGAACAGCTACTGAAGGCATCTGTTTCTGTCCTTTAATATCTTCAGTCTCCCATTAATATTCATGGAGAACACAAGGATAGTAAAAATAGCAGTTAGTATGGGACTGAGGTCATCACTCTCTGCCAAAACATGTCAGTTCTTAAAACATTGACCAGTTACACAGAAATGTTGATTAGACAAAACTAAAGCATGTGGTCACAGTCCCTCAGGCAGAGTAGACAACAGTCCCTCAGCCAGAGTACACAACACTACCATTCAGATTAAAGGTGATCATCACCTTTCCATCCAAATGTCTTTGCTTTACATACAAGATGACGATGCCATGAAACTTCCAGAAGACATACCTCCCTAGGAGCAGCTGGACTCAGAATGGGGCATCCACACATGCTCTTTCACCCATTCCTATGAACGCCTGTCTCCCCATCTGGCTGGCCAGCAGCAAAGGCCTTGGGTATAATTTAACTTCCTTTGTGCTACAATAAACAGTCCAAATAGGAATCACAACCACAGCCCTGGTTACAGAGCTTCATGCTCAAACCAACTGACCTTACTACACACCAATACTCATAAAAGAGAAGCTTTCAGATACATATACATCATGATAATGTCTGAGTGGACTTAGAAGAGCCATGTATTTAGAAGATCACTCTAAAATCATATTGTACTTGCCTGTGAATGTACAGACTGTTTTGCCTGCGAAGTCTATTTTTAAATATTGGTACAAGGCACTTGCAGCTGTGTTTGAAAAGTAAAGGATAACATGTGCTTGAGATTAAGCCTGTCATCCACAGAAACAATTTCTACTCTATCACATATAAATAACAGTATCAACAAGGAGCCCACCAAAATGACAAAAGCAAACTCAACCTTTGTAAGGAAAAAACCTTAAGAGCCCATTTCCAAAATAATACTTTTTGAAGCTGATTTAGTATTAGTAACAGTCCTAATTTTATTTTTCCTCAATGTTAAAATGACTTTAAAAGATTTTTTAAGACACACATAACACACATGGAGTACACAACATGCAACCAAATTCCTTTTACTTCAAGGAAGACAAACAAATAAATGCATCTCTAAAGGTGATCTAGGTTATAGTATTTTTGCCATGATTATGTTGAGTCACAAAATCATGCTAGGAGGCCAAGGGCAAGTGCTCCATGGAGATCCTCTAAGGTCAAGAAGTTCCTTAGCACCATGATAGAATAAGAATCTACCCTAGCATTCATAAGCCCATCAGCCCCTATCTGAGTGAAAGGCCCAAAGGCACACTGGAACACACTATGCATTCAGTATTCCTATTCCTTTCCTCTCCTTTTTCATCAAAAACTAGATATGGAAATGAGAACAAAGGATTAGAAAATCAAACATATAGCCAGTGGAAGAAATATTGTCCTTAGATCTAATGCATTATTTGGAGGCAGAAGAGACCCAGGAAGGCATTAGATCCACTAAACAGTTTTGCAAAGCACTGGACTGTCCTTCCTTCATCATAAAAGCTCGTCATAGGAAAAACATCACTCTTTCTTGTCTATATGGTACTGGAAGCTGCCTGCTCCTCACAGGAAATAAACACTTCTCAGTCTGAGGTAATTGAGAAAATGTTTTTGTTTCACAAAATTGTAACAGGAACTTACATCTGAACTATTCTTTGGGGATGAAGAGTCTGGATTACTAAATGGCCAAAGAATCCTACTGGTTAGAAAAAGGCTAATGATGTTTCCACATGTCAGCTTTTTAAGTAAGGTGTAATTCTAACCATGGATGAAATATTTATTGGTTATTACACTTTCATTTTAAATTCAAACACTTAGAAAAAGAGAAAACAAAAAAGTGGCTTATTTAAGACTTCAGTCCCCTGTATTCACTCAGAACTTAGCCAGTATCCCAGAGCACCTGAATCATGTGGATAAGCAATGGGATCAAAAGTCACAATTTCATGGGGTATCTGGGTGGCTCAGTCGGTTAAGCATCTGACTTTTGATATCAGCACAAGTCAGGATCTCACAACTTGTTAGACTGAGCCCCACATCAGGCTCTGCACTGACAGAATAGGACTTGCTTGGGATTCTCTCTCTCTCTCTCCCTCTCTGCCCCTCCTCTGCTTATGCTGTCTCTCTCACAAAATGAATAAAAATAAACATTAAAAAAGGTGGTGGTGGGTGCCTGGGCGGCTCAGTTGGTTAAGCGTCCAACTTCAGCTCAGGTCATGATCTCACTGTTTATGGGCTCAAGCCCCACATCTGTCTCTGTGTTGACAGCATGGAGCCTGCTTGGGATTCTCTCTCTCTTGCTCTCTACCCCTCCCCAACTCGTTAATGTTCTCTCTATCTCTCTCTCTCCAAAAAATAAAAAAGCTACGGTCTCTGTCCATCCAGTGTAGAGCTCATGTTTCTCCAGATGCTTCTTCAGTTATTTCTCTATACAGTCAGCTTGGGTCCATTCAGCGTCTGCCATCTGTGCTCTCTTGGGATGCTAAAGCACACTAACAGCTCACTTTGAAGCCAGTACACATTTCAAGCCTCCAGGCTCACCTGGGTCCCAAGAGCTGACACCACTACAGGTTCCGTGAATCACAGTGGTAAGAAGGAGACCTATCCTCCCACGTGCCCCTGCTTTCACGGTGGACATTCCAAACCTCCTCTAGGATCCTAACTCACCCTTCTCCTCCTCGTGACATTCACCCTTGCTTTCCTCTTCATCTTTTCCCCAATAATCTCAAAGTTCTCCATTATTACCTTTCTCAAAGAAAGCAGCTTCTTTTTCCCTCTGTAAGGTTATTAATCCCATCTATGCCTTGCCTTCCCTCTCTACTTCGTCTCTAAGCTGCTACAAATGGTCCTAGATGATTAAAACTACTTCTTCCAGAACCTTATATTCAACTGCCTGCCAAATAGCTTACCGTGGGTGTTCCCACAAGGCCAGAAAATTCATCAAGTACCAAAGTGAACTCTTCATCTTCTCCCCTGGACATGCTTACCTCACATATTCCCTATCTGGGCTGTGGTCCACCACGCTACAAACTCACCTGAGCGTCAACGGAGAAAACACTGTCACTCCTCCCGTACCCACAGTCAACCAGGCTAGACTCGTCATTGCTACCTGGTAAGAACTGCTCATATTTGTCCCCTCCTGTCTATCCCAGCCATCACTGTCTTTCTCTGGCCCCTTGTCACCTTCATACTAACACTTGCAACAGTCTTCCGCCTGGTCTCCACAACTCCATCTCTTCCATCAATCTTACTCTTTGCTGCTAAGAAGGATTACCCTGAAATGCAGGTCTAAGGTATTGCTCAAATTCTGTCCAGAGCTCTTATTACTTAACAATAAAGTCCAAACCTTCATCAAGGTCTTCCATGATTTGACCCCTTAATGCTTTTTCTAGTCTTATTTTTTAATGTTTGTTTACTTTGAGAGAGAGAGAGAAAGCAAGCAGCAGAGGGACAGAGAGAGAATCCCAAACAGGCTTCACACCACCAGTGCAGAGCCCAACACGGGGCTTGGTCCCAAGAAGTACAAGTTCAGGACCTGACCCAAAACCAAGAGTCAGATGCTTAACCAACTTAGCCACCTGGGCAACCCTCTACTCTCATTGTTTTACATACCAGCACCCACCCTCTTCCTCTTTACCTCCCAAGCTTTCTATTTACTGCATTTTCTTATTTTCTGTATTCTTCACATTTTGGCATCAGAGGTCTCACTGATAAGAACAGAGATTCCTCCCAGCGCTAGCCAGTTGTTGAAAACAGACCAGGATTCTCCTGTGAATGTGACCTTCAGATGCAAACCAACCAATGCAGAGCCCACGGCCCCTCTGTCTCCTTTATCAGCATCTCACACACGCAGCCACTATCCCCCGCCCTAATCATCACCCCACCGCCAGGTATCCAACAAGGAGGGGAGAGTCTCTCCACCTTGGGGCCTCCTGAAATTATTCAAACTAGCCAATACTAAGTCTGTTTACCTTGCCTTACCCATGCCTTCCCATGGAAACCACAAGAAAGATTTCCTGTCCGTGCTTTCCCTCACTCCTTCTGCCTCCAGACCGACCCGGGTGCTTCCCCATGTGGCCGTGTGTGGCAATGCTGGGCCTACTTCTAGGGACCGGAATATAAACATTTCTTCCTCTGTGACAGTCATTTCCATGTTTGTGTTTTACTGTACATGATTAAAACAAATCCTGGGTTAATTTTAAAACAAGTGTCAACTACAAAACGATTTTTAAGGCCCTGAATTCACTGTGCTGTTGCAGGTCTCTGTGCATACAGCTGGTAAGTTGTATTCTCCCTATGAGAGCCAGTCTCTAGTCTGTCTTTCTATGCAAAGCCTTTTCTCACCCCCACCCCCCCGCCCCCGGTCCACTGCTGAACCTTTCTCTTTGTGCTCCAACTATACAATGTATGTGGCTCCTACCCAAACACTTCTGTATCACCACAACTGAGTTATTAACTCTCCCCATCCCCTCCCCACTCCAAAGCCAGGATATCAACTGCAAGGACACTGGGGCATACTTATGTTTATCATGAGCACTGAGCCTTGTATACAATAAACAATCAATTATCTGTGAATTGTACATCAGTAGTGTCAGCACTGAATAGTGCTAATGACCAGCTTTGTTGCTTTGAAATCAACATTCCAATTAAGAATTTCCAGCTAGAAGGACAAAAGGTTAATCAGTAATAACTTTAGACACAATTTAATCTCATTTAAATTACACCCTGCCCCCCCCAAAAAAAAATACAGATAACATCTTAATGGTGGCCCAACCAATGGACTGACTCTGGAATTTATTTTCCTAAATATATTTGGCTAGGGGTGTGTGATATAAGCTTTGAATCAACAATACAGTACCTTCAAAAAAAAAATAAGATAATTTGATTCTGAACCAGGAACTTATGCTAATTTCCCTTAAGATTCTTTTATAATTCACTCCAGTTGGGAAATGATAAAAGCAAAGATCTAAATAAGCTGATCTCTCATTTCTTCCTCATGAAAGGCAATTTAAGATTGGTTAAATTGGTTAGAATTCAAGGTAAGTAACCTGTCTGAGGTAAAGAGTATTTATTTACATCAGTATATTTAAAAACTATAAAAATTAAGATTTAAACATGAACAAACATTACTTTTTCAAGTGTTGATCATAAATATCTTAACTTTTGGAGAAATCTCACTAAGACCATTCAAGTCTACTGCTTTCTGCAAGGGATGGGTTGCCATAACGTGTTCTATTTTGTTTTGAGCACAAATAGACTAATTCTTTGGTCCACAGGAAAGGTGCTAGATTGAGTTTACTTGTGTCCTCAAAATAAAATAACTCTGACCCTTCAAAAGCTACATAAGCAAAAAAGGTTGAGGCTTTGTTTATTTAGCAATGCCTCTTGGAAATGCCTCAGTTATGCCACGGCATTCCAATTTTCCTACTCTCCTCAGGTAATTGCCAGTATCAATAAAAGGAAAAATGGCTTACCGTGCTTACTTCCTTGGGTGGGACTGTGAACCGAAGCAGGCCAGCTGCCATGCATGGATGGATGCTCTAACCAACAGGCCTCCCCACAGAGGGGCAGTCAAGGTGGCTTCAAAAAGTAGCTGCAGGAGCCATCTTCCCTCTCAGCCCCAAGGTCGGCGCGGTAAGTTAGCAGTGTGTCTTGTCCACATGAAAAGCACACCAACTCACATGGCTTATCTTGCTTAAGGCTAAAGGGTCTGGTTGAGCGTTTGGAAAGAAACTGGAGATTCTAGAGATGCAAAGCCACATAATTCAGTCCCGAATGGACACTCTGGTCTCCAACTGCCTGGATTTGAATTTTGGTGGTAAAATTTCCTAGCTCTTTGGCCTCTGTGAAGTTGCTAACCACCCTAAGCCTCAGTCTCTCGAGATTTTAATACCTAAGGTCATAGGCTTCCTGAAGGGCTTAAGGAGACACTTAACATACAGTGCATAGCATGTTAACTGACACAATGGCCAGTGTTCAGTTCCATCACGCTCAATGAGAGAGGATAAATTATACACCACTTATAAATTACTCAGGCTAAGTCTAGACTGCAGCACTGGTTAAAGGAGGCTTCATTACCGAGACTAATTTTCCTACTTCCTCCATTTACTTGAAGTTTTAAGCACAAGTCACATCCTTGGATTAGCAAGCTAAGAGCTACTACCAAAAACTTTTTAAAGACTATTTGTTTAAAGCACTCTTTAAAGATTTACAGCAAAACTGAGAGGCTGGTACAGAGATTTCCCACCCACCCTGCCCCTACACATGCATAGCCTCTCCCATTACCAACACCCACCACCACCCACCTACCAGAGTGGTACATCTGTTCCAACTGATGGACCTACATTGACGTTATCAGCACCAAAGTCCATAGTTTACCTTAGGGTTCTCCTGGTCTTGTACATTCTAAGGGTTTGGACAATTGTATAACATCCATCCATTATTAGGGTGTCACAGAGAGCTGCTTTGCTGCTCCAAAAACCTTCTGGGCTCCACCTAATCATCCCTCTCGGCCTCCTCACCCTGCCACACCACTGATCTTTTGACTCTATGTTGCCTTTTTCATAATGTCATATACTTCAAATCATGCAGTATGTAGTCTTTTCACATTGGCTTTGGCTTTGTTCACTTAGTAAGATGCATTTAAGGTTTCTCCACATCTTCCCAAGAGCTTGGTAGCTCATTTCTTTTTAACACTAAATAATACGCCGTTGTCTATGTACCACTGTCTGTCCATTCACTACTGAAGGATGTCCTGCTTGTGTCCATGTTGTGGCAGTTATGAGTGAAGCTGCTATAGATCCCTGGTAAAGTTTTTGTGTGGACATGAGTTTTTAAGCCCTATGGCTAATTACCAAGAAATGTGATTGCTGGATTGTATGGTAAGAGTAGGTTTAGTTTTATAAGAAACCTCCAAACTGTCTTCCCAAGTGGCTGCACCATTTTGCATTACCACTAGCAGGGCATTGCTCCACATCTTCACCAGCATTTAGTGTTCTTATTGTTTGGGCTTTGGTCATTCTAATAGCTATGTAGAGCTGAAATTTTTATCATCTCATGGGTTTTTTTCTTCACATATTTCTCTTTATAAAACTGAAGAGAGTGATCTTTAAGAATACTGAGAGGGTTAATAAATGTAATTCTTGTACAAGGTACCTTAATTCTCCAGTTCTACCAGTGCTGTACTTTTCAGAGAAAACAGGGCCAGTCTTTAGCCTGAGAAGAGTTAACCTGAAGAAACCAGTGTTGAAAAACGGAGAGAGTGAGGCTAAGTTCTGATGGACATCATTTGACTCCTGGGAAGCACTGTAACATTTTATTATTCAGAATTTCTTCACCTCTTTACAGAGTTTTCTATATTTTTGTTTAGTAATGTATACGAACATTCCAAATGGGCACTTTTAAACAAAAATCCCCCAAAATGCAATTTCCACAGGTTCATGGTCATTTCCCAGAGAAACATTAAAATTCATTTTAAGGCCTTCTCTAATCACCTTATCTAAAGTAGGAACCTACCTATAAATCTCTTGGTACAAAATCTCAGCACAATTAGCAATTTTTTCCCCCACAATTTGTTCCCCCATTCCCTCTTCCTGTCTACATCATGAGAGTCAGGTAACCGTTAGCTATTACTGTTAGAATTTACATATTTAGCCTCATTAAATCCTGGCAACCACATTAAGATAGCTATTTATACCCCATTTGTCAAAGTGGTAAATGAGATCTAAGGAATCGGAAGACATTTCCTAAAGTCTCATAGCTAATAAAGGCAAAATCTGAACTTAATTCCAAAGCCCTGTATTAATATCACAGAACTGCCTTAATACTGCATCTAGTAGGTTAGTAACATTCTCTAGTAACAGCTAAAGGGATTAGAATAAATGTAACATTTCAACACACTTATAACATGACAAATTATTATTTCTAATGTGCTAGCATGTTATTCATTTTAAGGGGATCCAAATACTTTAGCCTTATTTTTTTTTTAATGTTTATTCATTTTTGAGAGAGAGTGAGAAAGAGCATGCTTGCACATGCATGAGTAGGGGAGGAGCAGAGACAGAGAGACAGAATCTGAAGCAGGCTCCAGGCTCTGAGTCCGATGAGGGGCTTGAACCCACACACCACAACATCATGACCTGAGCTGCAGTCAAATGCTTAACCAACTGAGCCACGCAGGTGCCCCCACTTTACCGGTTAATGTGCTCTTATGAGCATTCTAGCCACACAATTAATTTGATAATGCTACTTCTACCTCAAGAAGAAATCAGGTCAAATCACTGCCTCCAGGAGTCTCAAAGTAGAGTGGAGCCCCATCCTAATTCTACCCCCCACTCTGGTCCTGTCAGTGACAGGACCTCAGCCCAAGCGCCTCACATACCATACACCTCAGTTTATCATCTACAGCACCTTACCTCAGGTCCCACCGAGTAACACAACTTTACTTCTACGAAATCACCTTAAGATGGGTTTAAAAACAACCTTGACCTGTCAAATACTTTTATGATCATTAATTACTCCAATAACAAATTATACTGACCCAATCATCAAATCTGATTAAACTCAACTTCTAAAGTTACAACTCAAATTATTCTGACTCTGAAAGTTTCACTCTTCCTAAGTTACATGGAATATAAAAACTAACACATATATATGTATATATGTATTTATACACACAAATATATACACATACACACATGAACACCTGCTCATATATTCCATAAACAGGGAATATTTTAAAGATTCTGAAGACTGAAAAGTACAACACCGTAACTAAGTAACACAAGTTTATTGAACCCATAGGCTTTCAAACATTTCTAGTTCCAGAAATAGCCTAGATGGGGGAAAAACTACCTTTGTGAAGAGTAGGACCCTGGGTCACAACCAACTCCTATGTCAAAGAATCAAGGGAGAGGGGCCATTTCTGATTCCCATCAGCATCCCCCAGCATCAGGGTGGGGTCAAGCACATCACAAGATCAAATAGGAATAAGTTATTTCCCTCCCCCCAACGATGTCCTCCTCACACACCTTAACTATTATCACACTGGTGCATAATCTATAAGCACATACCCCGGATACTGCAGAGTCATCTTACATGGTTACAGCTTGCTTCAGCAGCAGAGTACGGTTCTAGCGCTTTGGAAAGCAGTCTGGGATTCTCCTGTGGGCAATTATTTCCATTGCCAATGGGGAAAGCTGTGTTTTCCAGCAAGAAATGTGAATTATAAGGGCAAACCTTAAGCAATCAAGAGAGACTGCTCAGTGTGGGGTCCAGAGGAACAGCGGGTGTAGGCAGGACGCAGCTGAACATGAGCAAGTTATATTTCAAAAGCCAATGATCTGACCAGCGGTTCTCCAACTTTTTCGTCTCAGGATTACTCTTAAAAATTATTAAAGACCCAAATAACTTGTTTATGTGGATTACAGCTGTTGCCATTTCTCTTATTAGAAATTAAAACTAAGAGGGGCGCCTGGTTGGCTCAGTTGCTTAAGCATCCAACTTCGGCTCAGGTTATGATCTCATGGCTCGTGAGTTTGAGCCCCGCATCAGGCTCTGTGCTGATAGCTTGGAGCTGGAAGCCTGCTTCGGATTCTGTGTCTCCTTCTCTCTCTGCTCCTCCCCTGCCTGCACTCTGTTGCTCTCTCAAAAATAAATTAAGATTTAAAAAATTGTTTTTAAGAAATTAAAACTGAGAAAATTTAAATTAATTTCAAAACCATAAACACACTGCATGTTAACATAAACATGTTTTTATGGGAAAATCATTATAGTTTCCAAACCAAAGCGAGGAAAATGGCATTATTTTATACTTCCGCAAATGGCTCTAATATCCCTTTTAATAGAAAATAACCAGACTATCATATCTGCTTCTTCATTTGATCTGTTACAAAATCATGTGTCACATCAGCTCGGGAATACTCCCATCTGTCCTCATGACAGGATGAGAGTGGGAAAAGATAATAATGTCTACTGTTATTACAAAAAACGTTTTGATCTCTTGGACTTAGAACGGTCTTCATTTTCCTTTCATCTCTACCCTTTCCTTAAGACTTCTGGAACATTTTTGCCTTATATCAGTTTTGCTACAGAGAATAAAGAGGCCTCTACACCCACTTGTACCACAAGGTTAATGAGAATAGCAACTCTCAAATATCAAATGTCACAGTAGTGGTAGGCTCAGGACCCTAAAAGGATTGACACCTCTCCAGGGATAAAGTAAATCTCAAATACAAAGCTAAGGTCTTTTGGTAGAACTTCTTCCCACCAGAAATCACATGTGTTTGACTTGGGCTTAAGTCATGATCTCACATTTTAGGAGTTCACCCCACATTGGGTTCTTTGCGGTCAGCGCAGACAGAGCCCACTTCGGATCCCCTGTCTCCCTCCCTCTCTCTCTTTCTCTCTCTCTCTCAAAAATAAATAGCCACTTTAAACAAAAAAGATGCATCTGTGTTTCACAGAGGAAAATCTGAAGTCAATCTAAATCCATTTATTCAATAACCGTGAACAAAACAAAATCCTGGCCCTCAAAGAGTTTAACATCCTTGTGGGAAAATAAAAGCCAACATGAAAATATGTTAAGCATCTAAAAATATACAGCAAAGGAAATGGTAATAAACGCAATGGGACTAAAGAAAGCAAGCAAGGAGGACAGGGCTGCCGGTGATAGATATGAACAGGAGTGAGAACGTAAAATAGGACAGTCAGGGAATGCCTAAGACGGTGCGGCGAAGACCTACAAAGGGGAGGGAGAGTGCCAAGGTCCATGCAGGAGAGTTTTCCAGGCAGAGAAAACAAATACAAGAGCCCCAAAACTGAAGCTGGCAAGGGAGCCAGCAGGGCTGCAGAGGAATAAGGAGAGGGACTAGGAAAGGGTAGTAGAGACAGGAGTTCAGGTACCATGTAGCGCTGAGGCTACTGAAAGGCCCCTACCTCAGAGGTGGAGACCGCTAAGAGACTGTGGGCCGCAGGAGGACATGCTGTTTTACCAGGAGCATTCTGGCTGCTCTGGAGAATACAGACTATGGTGTGGCCACTGCAGAAACTGGGGACGAGTTAGGAGGCTGCTGAAACAACCCAGGCAAGAGGGTTTCAGTCGGCAGAAAAATTACCCCCAAGGAGCTCTTAACCTCTGGAACCTGCAATTACCTTACCCGGCAAACGGGACTTTGCAGATAGGATTAAGTTAAGGATATTGAGATGGGAAGCGTATCCAAGATCATGAGCATGAGCTGAATACAGTCATGTGGGTCCTTGAAAGAGAGAAACAGAAGTGTCAGAAGGAGATGTGATTATGGAAGGTGAGGAGAGAGGAGACACTACTTACTACATAGCTGGCTTTGAAGATGGAGGAAGGGACCACAAGCTAAGGAACACGGGCAGCCTCTGGAAGTGAGAAAAGACAAGGAAACATTCTCTCCAACAAACCCTCCAGAAGGAAATGAGCCCTGACCACCCATTTTATGCTTCTGACCTCCAGAACGATAAGCTAATAAATTTGTGTTCCTTTTAAGCCACTAAGTCTGTGATAATTTTGTTACAGTACCGCTATAAACTGTTTATGTCCCCTTAAATTCATATGTTGAAACCTAATCCCTAAGGTGATGACATCTGGAGCCAGAGCCTTTGGGAGGTGACTGGGTGAAGACAGTGGAATCTTCATGAATGGAAGGGCTCCCTTGCCCCTTTCCACCATGTGAGGTCATAAACCAAGTGGGCTCTCACCAAACACTGAATCTTGATCTTGGACTTCCAAGCCTTCACAAACATGAGGAATGTTTGCTGTTAAAGTCCTCCAATCTACGGTATTTTTGTTATAGCTGCCCAAATGGACCTAGACAAACAACAGGAACCAATACAGAGAACTGTCGGTGGAGATGGTCAGAAGCAGTCAGACTCTATAGAGCCAGATTTGCAGAGAGGTTGGATGTGGGTAGAGGAAAAAAAGAGGAAGCAAGTCTCACTGAAGTTGTTTTGTTTTGTTTTGTTTTCTTCTACTGGCAACTACAAGAATGGATTGACTTTTAGTTGGGATAGTGTTAGAAAAAGCCTGATGAGAATAAGACCAAGGAGAACAGAAGAACAAGGGTGGCATCAGCTAGTAGACAACTACTTCAAGGAGGTTTGCTGTAATGGGAGGAAAGTGTAGGAGCCAAGGGGTCAACTGAAGGAAACATCCGATGCCACCGAAGGGTGGGATAGTTGAAGATGTCCCTGAATATTTGAGAAGGTTCAGAATCTGGTGTACAGCGGCCAGCCGAACCTGAGCCCAGACATCTGTTCTCTGTGAGAGAAGACAGGAGAATGTGAACTGAGCGAGGTGACTGTGACAGAGTGTGGAAGTTCTGACTGCTTCTGGCTCTCTGTGACACTGAAAGCAGCTGAGAATGAAGCAAAGGGAGGAGGTGGAGGAAGGTCTCAGAAGACAGAAGTGTGAAACAATCTGGGGGAACGGGTGAGTCAAGTGCTAGGAAATGTGATTTAAGTGCCAACCAGCACATAGGGTCCACAAGATGATACACCTGTGAATTTAAAGTGAGACCAGCCAGCCAGGCTGGGTGGTTTTTCTCCAGCCTCTCTAAGCCTACTTGTGCGGGCATGAAGTAGGCAGAGAGTTGAATTTAACATGTATCCGGTTTTTGCCAAGTGAACTGGGCCAACCAAGAGACCAAGGGAACTGGGGGAATCTTCAAAGGAGGAACTGCAGCGGTACCTCATGAGGTCTAAGAGGGTGACATTTCAGACCACTTACGTTTCATGTTAAATCCATAATGTGCAGTGATTAAAAGTCGCAGCGTTTAAGAGCATCTGGCAATATGTTTACAGTGTATTATGAGCACAGGTTGCCCAGATTACTATGTAGAGCACGATCTTCTTTTGAGAGACATATGTTATGTATGTTCATTTATGCAGAGAAAAATGGTTACTTCTGCATGATGGGAATAACTTTCTGTGCCTTTTTAAGATACTACAAAGAACATTTATTGCTTTAATAATTAGGGAAAATTATACATGTTAAATAATAGAACTGTTAAAATTCCTCATAAATTATGTCATTTAAAACCATTCCCACTTAAATTACAGGTTTCATGCTATATGAATAGGTCAGCCTAAAATCATTAGCAGGTGTTACCAAGATGCATTAAGAAGACACAGATTTTTACAAGCAAATGCCTTTGAATGTGCTGTGGCTTAGAAGGCTTTCTACACTCAAATATTTCTAAAAGATACCCACAGGAAAATCTCTTGGTCAACAGTATGCATCAAGATGGCGTAACAGATATCATCTATCCTGATTAAGTAGGCATCCTATTTGATTCACTGGTACCTGTGGGCTTTCTGCTGTTAAATATTTTGAAAACCATCCCTTCATATAGCTAACAGAAACACAGTAGATGAGAGAACATAGAAAAATAATTAGGCTGTAGTTCTTCAGCCATATGAAATACAGTGAGTCAACAAGGCTACAATTTATGAACACTCAAAACACTGATAATATTTAAAATGCTTGATTAAAAAAATGGAGAATATAAAACAATATTGAAATAACCTGGTTACAACTCTGTTATGGTGATAATATCATGGGTCAATTTTTAAGTCAAAATTTAACAATCCAGTAATACATGTATCCATAAAGAAAAAGTAGTATAACTTTTTGGTACATGAAGCATTAGAACTCAGTTATTAGTAAGGAAAACAGAGGCACAGAGAAACAGTAATCCCCCACAGGTCCTATAAGTCATGTAAAAAAATTTTTTTAAAAAGCTGTGACTTTAAAGCATCACACAATGCTATCTGCAAAGTTCAGACAAAGACAAATGAAGAGACATTTGAATAGCCTGTAGCAAAAACTGTTGTATTTTACAAAGCTTAAATTTTCAATTCTCATATATATTTTTTTACTAATAAAACTTAAAAAGCTTCTCATTATGGCTATCTGATAATCTTCACTCCTTTGTTAAATGTATCAAGATATAAACGCTAGCTTCTTTTATAGTGACTTTTTTTTTTTCTTGAACAGATACCTGTATTATTTAATATTATCTCAGGACTAAAACTCTCATTGTAAAAGGGTAGCCTAACTTGCTATGAAGTAAAAATGGTAGTGAATGTTTATCATAAGTTATACTTGGTTAGTTATAATTTAAAAACACACTATCCACTTAGAAACACCACAGAAAGTAGCTACAAGGCCAGATGAAAATCAATATACAATTCACTGGCAGGAAGCAACAAATGAATAACATTTTATATTACAGGGCTATCAAAGTGCTTGTAACATTGTAAACCATTTGAGGCGTGCCAGAAAAAATGCAGCATTAACTGGTTTGCAAAGCCTGGGGAACAGGACAATAAAAGGAGCTGGAAAGTCCTAAACCAAGCATGTGGAAAACCGATAAGCTTTCAAACTGAGGAACTTCCAAACTGAAGTACCTTGATCAGGCGAGATGTTTCGCAAAACTGCTACAGGGCTAGAGGATAATGTTTAATGTCAACTAACAGTACTTAAACTACAAAGTATACTCGCAAAGTCATAACATAAAAAATGTCTGTCACAGGCAGCCATTGCACAGTCTTAGAAAAAGTGTTAAAAGCCAAAATTGTTTAACATCAACTCTCATTTTCTTTGGAAACACAGGTACAAGCATTTCCATGCTTTGTTCCCATGTTCAATTTTTTTCAGTCTTACCATATCTGAATATAACTGATATACTTGCTAAGTCTAAAAAAACATGCACTTAAACTAATTAAACAAGGAACACCAGGAAATGACAGAAGATCACACCGGCAAATGGTCTGAAGGTCACGCAGCCCATCTGTTTATTTAGAGGATCTAATGAATGTCTAGTTCACAGCAGAGCATCAGAAAACTGTGCATTTAGAAGCACGCTGTCCTGTCCCCCTCCCCCCGACCCTACCCACTTCACCTTCACTCCCAACGACTCTGTCCTACTTCGCAATTATGTCCTTGGATAATACACAACCCAGCTATCACACTGTATGTGGACATTGTTAAAAACAACACACATTCTGCAACACCTCCAATCTGAAGGCGCACAACAAAAATTTTAGACCTCAGTACCAGAAGTTTGCCTTCTCTGAGGAAATAATTGCCATCCTGTTTTCCTTAAGAACAACACACATCCAGTACCTCACTCTGTTCCTGTTCTAGTATCCCTATCAGGAAGCCTACAGCCCCAAATCTTGCTTCAACTCAGGGGCTCAGCTTCAGTTTTATGTACTGGGCCTCGAGATTTCATTAGAAGAAAGGATCATATGACTATAAGGTTTGTAAACCACTGTTCTGGTTCCTAAATCTTGATTTTCACACACTCCTATTCTTCCATTTTGCTGTTTTTATTCTTGTAAGCCACTTCAAATCCTCTGTGGAACAATTAGGGGTGTAAGAAGTAAATAAAAATTACCTCACCTATAATAGAATATTTCACAGTTTTTAATGTCTTAATAATTGACATTTTATTTTAATCCAACAATTCAAGAAAGCTCCTTTATAGCACTATTTCTACAGGCTTCTTTGAGAACATGTCTGGACTGAGTCACTTTGAGGCACTTAATGATGGCTTTTGGAGAAGCTGTTGTGAGCTCAGCCGTTGGTTGCCTTTTTCTCATCAAAATCTCTTTACAACTAGAACCACCATCAGTCACCAATTTGCTGGCCATTCTGCTTACTGAGCAGAAAGCATTTCCAGCTTTCGGGGATTCTCATCAGCAATAGGGATTTTAAGTGTATCCTGATGTGGTTACATAAACACACCTGCTTTACAACAAATGGCCATCCCTCAGGTCAGCGGTTCTTAGAGTGAAGCATGTATCAGAATCAGCTAGAGGGTGTGTGAAACCACTGAATACTCTGTCCTACCCCCTGAGTTTCTGAGTCAGTTTGTCTTGGGGGCGGGTGTCTAAGAATTTACATTTCTAGCAAGTTCCTAGGTGATGCTGATGCACCTGGTCTGGAAAATAAGAACCAAGGCCTCAGGTTAGTCCATCTATCTGTTAAAAAAATCTCGAAGGACTCTGCCCCCATCACATGAGGTACACCGATGTTTCAGTTTGACGTTCAAAACCTCCTTGATGACGCCTGGCCTATCTCCTGCTCCATCACCCTGTGCTCCAGGCCCTCTCACTTTCTCACCATGCCCAGAGCACACACAGATCCTATGTCCGTGCTGCCCTTCCAACCCACATCCACTTCTCATTGTCCAGTTATTAATGCACTCCTTCTTCAAAAGACTCCTGGAATGCTACCTCTTCCGAGAAGGCATCCATAATTCATCTTCATTAGAACCCTTTCATCTGTGATTTACTCTTACACACAAGCATTACACACATTGCATTGGACTTGGTAACAATTACATAGCTCCCTTCCACTAGGCTGTATAGCAGAGTGGTCAAGAAGATGCACTTGGAGTCAGGAGGCCCTGGGTCCAAGTTCTGGCCCCCCACTTACCAGCTGGGTGACACAGAACATGTTACTTACCCATGAGTCTGAAAGTGAGAGAAGAATAGTATCTCCTTCAAGGGAGGTTGGTGGGGAATTAAATGAGATCATCCACATACAGTGGTAAAAAGCACTCCTGGCAGATAAGACTCAGTAAATGACAAGTAGCAGTTTCTTGGAGTTTTAAAAACATTATCACCAAATTCTCTGACATTCCTTCCAGGTGGTCAAGTCTATATCTCTTCCCCTTGAATCTCCGTCTTGTGACTGCCTGATGGACTGAATACAACGCAAAGTAACTTTGTGACCCAGGTTTAAGGAAATGGCAGATTCTATTTCCTGTCTCTTAGGATGCTCACTGTAGGATCCCAGCCACACTGTGACCAGGAAGCCCAAGTGGAAGAAGTGGAGAGGGACTCAAGCCCCCAGGCCACAGTCCCTGCAGATCACCTTGCAGACAGACAGCAGGACACAGCCATCTTGGAAGGAGATCTCCCAGCACCCTCACTACCCCCACTGCCATGTGAAGCGCACATGGTGAGGCTGTGCCCTCCAAAGCCCACCCTAAACTGCAGACCTGTGAACAAAATGAATGATGTTGTTTAAAGTCCTTAAGTCTTGGAGCAGGTTAGTAGCATAGCAACAGATGATAATGGGCATGCTATTACCTTTGCATTCTTTTTCTCCTCTCTAGGAGAGAGGATCACAGGTTAGAACCTTAGAGCATTCATCACAAGACTCAAACATTTCTAGAGGGAAAATATTCCCAGGAGCTCTTTTTGTGAGTCAACACAGAACTCCCTGGGAAAGAATTCATTGTAAAGAAAAACACAACCTTTGTCTTCATCTTGCTAACCCCCACCAGAGTTGTGGCAGAACACTACGGAATTGGCAGCTAATAAATAGAATATATATATAAGTAATAAATGGGGCTTTAAAAGATTCTGTAAAGTCAGTGGTACAAACAGCAGCACTGCTTTGTAATCTCAACCCAATAACGCTAAATAGGGAAGACCAACACCCGGTTTGAAAAACAAGAAATGCATGAGGTCACCATCTGCATCTAAGGAAAGAGCAGGAAACAAAGCAGAGCAGCAGATACCCAAAAAGAAACAACTTTTGGAGGGGAGTTGCACAAAAGCTAGGGACACACAGTAGGTAAAGAACAAATCGGAGAACATGGTTATTTTCCTTGTATTAAATACATTAAAAATGTTAATCTTTGCTAAGTTATTAGTATTCTTACTTTGATCCTATTTTTACATGGCCCTCCCTGGTGGGTCTTAGAAAAATATCAGTAATGGGACATGTTCTCAGTGGTCTTTGCTACATTTATCACGAATGGGACTTATGAGTCATGGCTGGTCCCCTCTCCTACAGGGACTCTCTAGCTTATAGTCTCTTCCCAGTGCCCAGCACCTGGCAAGACAGAATCGACTCCATAAATATTTGTTGGGTGAATGCTGAAGGACTAGCACTAGAAGAGCTATTGGGAGAACGGCAGCTGATGCTGATTATTTAAGTATGAATTCACATGGGGCATAAACACAATATCCTTTCAAAATACAAAGGGTTTATACCCTGATGCTGAAATTGCTTTAGAAATCACTGGCTGCTGTCATGCGTTAGAAAATGTGCTCTTACCCTGCAGGAGTTATTTTTGTTCGCAATCTCCTCTCCTCTATTCAAGTCCTTGCAGCACTCCCCAACAACAGATCACCTACATTTAGAGCCATCGCCCAGAATTCAGAGTTTTACAGAACCTGTACTTTAATAAATGTCAACTATAATTGCCTCCTCAGATCCCTTCTCTCCCTTTTTCTGTCAATCTACTTTCGAAAGTGGTTAACATAATCTCCCTTAAACACTGTTTTTGTCACATCTTTTCCTACCTCCGAGCCTACAGTGAATTTCAATCCTCAACTGTTTAAAATTTAAACTCATTAAGAATTTAACATATTAACAGTTCCCATTAAGGGTTTCCAAAGTTCTTCGGTTAATTGTGTTACCTATCAGCTCTCTACACCAAACTTGCATCTTATTACCATCCCCCAGACAGGCACAGAAACGCGTGAAATCTCTGACCTAGCCAACCAGAGAGGATGGAGAGTTCCTTCTCAGTGCACCAGCCAGACTTCTCATTCTGTCAAGACGCTACTGTAGGAGGAAGTGTAATGCACTTTCCAGGAGGCTATGCAAGACTTATCTCCAGTCACTCATGGAGAGAGATTCATCCAGAGAAATCATTGTCAACTCCAAATTAATGTTTAGGGATTATTTAGAGGTTTATTTAAAATAACCTTTTTAAGGGGGAGCCTGGGTGGCTCGGTTGGTTAAGCAACTCACTTCCCTTCAGGTCATGATCTCACAGTTGGTGAGTTTGAGCCCCACGCAGGCTCTGTGCTAACAGCTCAGAGCCTGGACGACTCTTCAGATTCTGTGTCCATCTCTCTCTGCCCCTCCTCCACTCACACTCTGTCCCTCTCTCTCAAAAATAAACATTAAAATTTTTTTTTAATTTTTAAAATAATCTTTTTAGGGGTGCCTGGCTGGCTCAGTGGGTAGAGTGTATAACTCTTGATCTTGGGGTTATAGTTTTGAGCCCAACATTGGATGTAGAGATTACTTAAAAATACAATCTTAAGAAACAATAATAATGTTTTTAAAAACCCTTAGATTCTGTTGATTTAGCCTTTATAAAAGGAAACCTGGACTTTCTAATAAGGTCAATGATATATCTGCATTTTAACATGCTAATTATTGAGGATATTAAACTCTTTACTGGTAGTGAATTTATTATTACCCTGACTATATAACCCACCCTTACAAATTCTCTGCAACTTCTACTGACTGAAAAAAAATCAAAGAATTATATAACTCAGGAAATCAGTACAAATTTTCATGAGAACCAAACTAAATTTCTATGTCATGAATCAATTAACCACTTGCCATATTTAGATGCAAATGAAAATAAAACAAAAACAGAGATCGAACATCAAAAAAGTAAAAAATAAAATTTAACTACAAGAGACAGATTTAATAATTACCAAAATGTGGGAAAATAAAGATAGAAATGACAGTTCCTTGACTACTGCATCCTCACCCATTTTATAACTCTTCATCCTTTTTTTTTTTTTAAAGAGAGAGAGAAGACACATGGTGGGGAGGGGAGCAGGAGGGAAGGCGGGAGAGACAGAGAAAGAGAAAATGAATCCCAAGCAGGATCTACTCAGTATGGAGCCCAACACAGAGCTCAATCCCACAACGCTGGTATCATGACCCGGGTGGAAATCAAGAGTCAGACACTCAACCAAGCCACTCAGACGCTCCCAAATCTTCATTTTCTTAGAGTAAATATGGGTCATTCAGCATTCAAATGTTTCAATGTGTTCTCTTCCAGAAGATGAGAATATCCTAATTATAGTGAAGTGCAAATTTTTCTGTATTTGGTATGATAACTAGCAAGAGGAAAACATTAAAAAAATCAATGATGCTCTTCTACATTATCATAATTGCCATTCAGTATGATCTTAGAAGTCTTGCAGGATTTCCTTCTGTTTGTAATTACCTTCAGTCAATAGGGAGGGAACAGCAAACGAATGATTAAACATTGAAGACTAACAATTTCTCTGCAGCTTCAATTTCTGTGTAGCTTTTAACATTTACAATTGATTACAGGTGTGTGGGAAATGTTCTGGGAATGCACAGCGCTTAAAGTAAAGAATCTACTAGTTGTCTTTAAAGCAGAGGAATTGTGAGTCAAAGTTAGGAGTCAGACAGAAAATGGCTTATTCTCAGAGTCTGTCCATTCCTAAAGTGGGGTATGATATCATGGATCTCAGGGGATTTCACAGAGACGAGAGGAGATAATACATGTGAAGTGGCACGTAATAAAAACCCCACAACGTTAAGTCTCATTTCATCTCCATGTCCTGTTCCAACTTCAGCCCACTGGGAAAAAAAAAAAGCAAACCTCACCAGTCCCAAGCAACATATGCCAAATGCAACTGTCCCTTTTTTTGATTTCAGTTTGTCTACTGCCTGACCCGCAATCATGAGGTGGAGGAAGGAGGTTGTAGGAAAGAAATTGTCTTAGTTTAAGATTGAATCACCTCCTTCTTTTCACTGTTATGTGGCTGTGAACAGAAGTGGTTGCAAACAGAATTATTCACGCAGTTAATAATGCCACTAAAAATCAAAGATTTAACATAATAAAGAATATGATGCCTAAATAAGACGGGAGAACAGACCAGCACGCCTAAAAGTATTTATAATTCATAGATCTAATACTTTTATCATGCCATTCCTACACACTTAAAAAGTCATTTTAAAAACTAATACATATTATCCAATTTCCAAAACATTTTAGAAGCTTTCCCAATTCCTAAGCCCTCCTGCAGGGTAGAGGTAGTTCTGCTTTAGAAAACATTCTTTTGACAAACCGGACAAATCACTTCCATCTCCACGTTGCTCTCACCAAGCACTCAGGCCTCACAGCACTCACTTGCTTTAGGCCTGGCTGTCCAGAGAAAGTAATAGAGAGATTTGCCTTAGTTTCCATCTGGTACCCTCCCACTTGAGGAGACTTCCATCCTGGGGAATAAGAGGCACTGTCCATTTCATGAGACACAAAGCAGGTGACCAAGATCTGTATTATAATTTTCAAAGGGTGAAGAGATGGAGAAAGTGTAAGGCCAAGTCTTTCCACTATGACGGAGATTCAACTGGAAATAGTTTTTCCAAGCCTCTATGTGCCAGACCTTGGGCTAGGTGCTGCAGCCAATGGTTTCTTTAATTCTCACAATTTAAACAAATCCATGACTGTGCACTGAGGTCAGAGAGATGTGGTACTAAAACATCCACCCAGCCCCATTTAACCTAGGAATTTAAAAGCCAACTTAAAGGAAGAATGGCTGTTAATACCCAGACATCAGCACATAGAGGGTCCTTTCCCCCTAATCCTTGAGTATGAACCTCTACTGTGCATAACAATTATTGCTCAGGTTTCCATATACAAAATCACATTTTATGCACTTTATAAGTTCACAGCTTCCCCAGGATTTACTCTCTGCAATATTTTAACGTATATAGGAGCTACACCTCTACTTTGATAGGGATGAGGTGCCCAGGTCAGTCCTTGACACCAAGAGAGAATTCGATCCATGGTTTCCTTTCTTTAGAACAGTTTCATTAAGGGCCGCTGAAGAGCTTGTCAGATCTATTATTTTACTTCTGTAGAGGGTAATCATATGAACATAGGCCCTGCAATGGTCCACTTAAGACAGGCCAAAATGAGGACACCTGGGTGGCTCAGTCGGTTAAGCAGCCAACTTTGGCTCAAGTCATGATCTCGGTTTGTAGGTGTAAGCCCCATGTCGGGCCTTGTGCTGACAGCTCAGATCCTGGAGCCTGCTTCAGATTCGGTGTCTCCCTCTCTCTCTGCCCCTCCCCTGCTTGCACTCTCTCTCAAAAATAAAGAAACATTGGGGCACCTGGCAAATGACATATCGAATAAAGGGCTAGTAGCCAAACGCTACAAGGAACTCACCAAACTCCACACCCACAAAACAAATAACCCAGTGAAGAAATGGGCAGAAGACATGAACAGACACTTCTCCAAAGAGGACATCCAGATGGCCTACAGGCACATGAAACGATGCTCAACATCACTCATCATCAGGGAAACACAGATCAAAACCACACTGAGATACCACCTCATGCCAGTCAGAGTG
>PJEM01012799.1:0-44934 GCA_004023845.1 Helogale parvula | reverse complement strand
CTGCCCACAACCAATCACATTAAGCCAAAGTCTGCTATCCACTTAGAGTGCTGCCCCTTTGTTCTGTTCACTATATATGTTTCTGTAACACGTGGAATAAACGGACTTGATCAGCAACCGCAGACTTGTCCCCTTGTCTCTCCTTTCCACTCACCCCTCCCCCACAGGGACCGTTCGTTTTGAGTTGCGGGTCGACTCACTGGGTCATAGAGGGGTTCTATCGATAGTTTTTTGAGAAGCCTGTGTATGGAAGATTTTAAGTTTTTTTTTTCCTGTTCCTTTAGCTTCCCTGTTCTTTCCTGATATTCTGCATCTTCTCTGGCAAAGAGCTTTATGCTTTCCTGAAGCTGAATGCTTCCATCAAAACCATTCATTTTTCTACTCTGACAAAGCTATTAGTTTTTCTTTGTGTTTCTCAGTTGCCTTTAAATTGTTCTTTGTCCCAGTCACTTGGAACTGGAAAGAATTTTGATACCCCTTTGAGTGATAGTGACTGCCTTTAAAGATAAACTATCATCACTCGATTAGACGAAAGTTTGGGTAACTCTCTTGACTATTCTTTGTCACAGTTTACTGTATCCCTCAGAGAAGAGAGGGACCTGTTTGCGTCTTTACTAAGTGCTGCTAAACACAAAGTTTGTACTTTCTGAGGACTAGCCTTCACCTCAGGTGAACTCAAGAGCTTCATAGACTTGTGAATTAAGTCTAATCTTCTCATTAACTTCATGATGTCCTTCAACTCAAACAGAATCTTGCGGTCCAGGAATTCAACATGGGGCTCTGCCCTGAGAACTCAGAGCCTAGAATCTGCTTCATACTCTGTGTCTCCCTCTCTCTCTGCCTATTCTCTGCTCACACTCTGTCTCTCTCAAAAATAAATAAACGTTAAAAAGAAAAAAAAAAGAGTCAGACTAACTGAGACACCCAGGCACCCCCAACCTAATCTTTTTTTTCTTTTTTAACACTTACTTATTTTTGAGAGACAGTGTGATCAGGGAAAGGTTAGAGAGAGAGGGAAGGAGACCCACAATCTGAAGCAGGCTCCAGGCTCTGAGCTGTCAGCACAGAGCCTGACACGGGGCTCGAACCCAGGAACCATGAGAGAACCCAGGAACCATGAGATCATGACCTGAGCGGAAGCTGGATGCTTAACCAAGTGAGCCACTCTGGCGCCCCACCCCCAGCCTAATCTTATTAATTAGATCTGAGGCTGTTGACATCGATTGTGTGATTTAAGTGTGATCTAAAGTATGTTACAAAAAACATCTAAGCCTCATTTTAACTTCTTAAAAATGGAAATAATATATAATCACTTATTAAGTTAGTATAAAATTTAAATAAAAAGATGCATATGCAGTGTTGAGCATAATACCTAGTAAATACTAATTAATAAAGTGATTGCTACTATGCTGTCATTGTTGGGACATTATTAGAAACACGGTGAATGGAATATATTTTTCTTTTGTTGGTGACAGAGTGAGCATACTATTAGATTATAAGATCTAAGGACACAAACTGTCTTAGTCAACACTTAGCCAAGGATTTCTAAATACCCAGTCCCCAATTGAGATAGAATCTTTCTGCTTGGTAAGTAATGTCCAGTTTTTACTCTAGGTTTGGCAGACTTTTTCTATAAAGGGTAAGGTAGTAAACATTTTTGGTTTTACTTACTAGTCTTTTGCAGAACTACTTATCTCTGCCATTGTGAGGCAAAAGCAGTCAGACACAATCTGTAAACAAATGGGTATAGCTGTGTTACAGTACAATTTTATTTCCATTACAGAACACCTGCCACAGTTTGCTAACATATTCCTTGCAGATTACACTAATAATTGTCAGCCTGTCTTCTGCAGAATGCCTGGTTTTCTCCTTAGTTTTTACCTATATGGTCTTATTCTTAATTACATTGAAATTCATGTCAACTATTTGGGAGAAATCATCTAGATCAATGTGTGTGTCTACAGCTTTTGTTGAAGATGAAGTGGGAGTACCGAGGCACCTTGCCCAGTTTCTAGGACAGCTGCCAGCTGGCAAGGACATGTCCTTAGCAGGATAGACTTTGAAATGAAAATCCGATGTGGTGTTACACTGGCTTACAGTCTTCTGGCAAAGGAGGCTTTGTAGTCTATTTCCTACATGTGGCTGTGTTATTTTATGAGGTAGTGCTTTGAGTTCTTAAAAGTAAATATTAATTAAAGTAAAATATTGATATAAAATATAATATTTATTTTGCACATAGAGGTCTCGTTTGCAAACTGAGACTCAAAAAAATAACCATCTTTCCACTTAACTATGCTTTTTCTTTTTTTCCAAGTTTTGTTTCTGTACCTGAAAATATAAAACTAGAATAACAAGGATATAACTAGTCATTCATGTTGCTTTATATTCCATAGCTGATATTATGAATGATATTAAATTCCACAAGTTGATAGTGATTATATTAGTTGTACTGTGCTATTAGTTAACATTATATATTCTATTTAAAATTATTTTATATTGATTTTGCATTTTAAATTTATCTTTAAAAAAGCAAATAAGCACAATGCCTTATTTATTCCTTATGCAGGTTTTTTGTATTCTGAGCAAGCATCCAGACATTTTTATCAAACATTTTTAAAGAATTCTGTGACACGGGAAAAAAAATTAAAAATCTTTTCAGTGCCCTAGTAATCTTCTGGTTATAACCTTATATGTTATCTGCTGGTAGGTAGGTTTTTTACACTCTTCTGACTCGTTTTTTAAAATATTTATTTATTTATTTATTATTTTAAAGAGAGAGAGAGCACATCCGTAGGGGAGAGGGGCACAGAGAGAGAGAGAGAGAGAGAGACAGAAACAGAGAAACAGAGAGAATCTTAAGCATGCTGCATGCTCAGCAAGGATTTGTATGCAGGGCTTGATCCCATGACCCCAGAATCATGACCTGAACCAAGATCAAGAGTCGGATGCTCAACTGACTGAGCCACCCAGGTGCTTCACTCTTCTGACTCCTAATAAATGTGTTCCTAACTCCTCTCTCTGCCTCATTGTTTGTCTCACTGTGTCTAGATAGAATTATTGCATGATCCATTCTCTGTCACGGTTTATCTATTATTCCTATCCACTGGCTCATGAATGTGAATATCCATCCTGAACTTTTGTCTGAGCCTCAGATTCATATGCCAGCATCTCCATCCAGTGTCTCCAGGGTGTAACTATTTTATATCACTCAACACACACACACACACACACACACACACACACACACACACACATTGTATCAATTTACAGAAAATATTTTTCTGCCTTAAAACAGTTTTCCGTGATTTGGACTTTGCCTAATGTCTCTATTCCTCACAATTTCTGCTTCGTACTTACTCATTATCAAAACTGGACTCTGCTATTTTCCCATAGTACATTTTCTTCTAACTCATGGTATTGAAATTATATCTGTTTCTAGGTTTATCTCAACTACTATAAGCTCCTTGACAACGCCTTATTTATATATGAATTTCCAGTGCGTAATATTGTGCTCAATATTCATATTAAATATTATTTGAACTGAACTGAACTTAACCAAAATGTATGAAACCCAAGCCTGCATTTGATAGTCACTGTTGGACACTGGGAAATCTTCATGCAGGCTGTCATACTCTACTCTCATCCATAGGTGGCAGCAGGCTCCTAAAATTAGGAGGAAAGGGTCTGTGCACAGATTCAGTTGACCACAAGTTAAAATGGCATATTCTACTTTATATTTTGGCCTTTACATGAATAACGACTATGTAAACTTTAATTTTCCGGAAACACTAAGAAGAGAACACGGTCAGTTAAGCTCCTTGAAGTGAATGTTTTCCTGTCTTAATTACTCATTATCTCCAGAGTCATTTACAAAAGCGCATTGTCTCCCTCCTTCTAGCTTATTCTCTGCAGAGGCTGTCATGCTGGCCTCTACATTTTTTGTTTGTTAGGCATTGAGCAAAACTGTGAAGTTGATTAATTTCTTTCTGTAACGATATTTTCCCTTCACAGAAGAACCTCTTTTTCTGACTATTCCTAAAGTAGTTATCATTCCATTCCATAATGAATCTTTCTGAAGTACTCATCAATTAATTTGTAATTAAATATCACTTACCTATTCTGAAAAATTTATGCCATTTTACAAGATAATCTTTTAAAAAATAACAAAAATTAGCAAAAATTTTCCATCCTTCTGTTTTCTAGGTAACCAATTCTAACTATAGGGTATGTATCTTTCTCCATAGAAACATACATACACTCATGCATGCACACATAGTATTTAGGGTAGTTCTGGTTTTGTTTTTATAAAAATGAGCTTATGTTGTTAATATATATAAAATATTTTTCTACGTGGAAGCAGATCACTTGTATTTCTTCAAGCCCATATTTATATATTTAATTATTTTTAATAAGTTCAAAATATCCCACATGTATACATCAAAATATAGACAATATTAATGGATAATTAAGTCAATACCAGCTTTTAATAATGTCTCCCCTCAAAATACTGCTCTGTAGATATTTTACAGTTTACTATTAGGAATAGTCCTTTTGCTTCTGTGGAAATCATATATGAACAGGAACTCCAAGGTACTCATATATTTAATGTTATTGATATTACCAAAATGCCTGAAAAGTGATAATAATTAATATTTACAATAACATTATAAATGCCATTTATGAAAAACGCATAGCTAACATCATATTCAATGGTGAAAGACTGAAAGCTTTCTCCCTAATACCAGGAGCAAGACAAGATGCCTACTTTCACCACTGTGATATCCTGGTAGCTCTTGCAGGAACAATTAGACAATAAAAGGAAATAAAAGATATCCAAAATTGGAAGGGAAACAGTAAAACTATCTCAATTCTCAAATGATATGATCCTATATATAGAAAATCCCAAAGAATTCACGAGAAAGGTACTAAAGCTAATAAATGAATTCAGCAACATTGCATGGTGCAAGACTAACACACAAAAAACAATTGTGTTTCTAAATACTTGCAGTGAACAGTCCGAAAAGGAAACTAATGAATCAACTCTATTTACAATAGCATCTGAAAAATTAAATACCTAGGAATAAATTTATTAAGAGAGTTTGAGACGAGTACACTGAAAACTAAAAACATTACTGACAGAAATTAAAGAGACATAAATAAATGAAGACATCTCATGAATAAGGAGACTTAGTATCTTAGATTAGCCAATCTATAGATTCAATGCAATCCCTATCAAAATTTCAGCAAGATTTTTGCAGAAATGGAGAAGTTGATTCCCAGATGCATGAGTAACCAAAATATTTGAAAATAAAGAGCAAACTTGGAGGACTCACAAGTCAATTTCAAAATTTACTGCAAAGCTACAGTAAGCAAAACAGAATGTGGTGATATTAGTATAGACATAGAAAACAATGGAATTGAATTGAGAGTCTAGCAATAAACCCATACTTTAAGCTCAATTAATTTTTGATAGAGTTGCAAAGTCGATTCAATAGGAAAAGAACTGTCTTGTCAACCAATGATTCTGAGACAACTGGATTTACACATGCAAAAGAATGAAGTTGTGCCCCTACTTCACACCGTCTACAAAAATTAATTCAAAATGGATTAACAACCTAAATATAAGACCTAAAACTATAAAACTCTTAGAGGAATGCAGAGGGGTAGATCTTCAAGATCTTGAATTGAGCAATACATTCTTAGGTACGACACCAAAAGCATGAGCAACAAAAGTAAAGAAGAGATGAATTGAACTTCATGAAAATTAAAAACTTTCATTCCTTAAAAAACATTATCAAGGAAGTGAAAATACAACCTACAGAATGGGAGGAAATATCTGGATATCATATATCTGGTAAAGCCTTGATAATCAGATTGTAAAAATGACGCTTACAAATGAACAACAAAAAATGGACCAATTAAAAGACAAAGAATTTGAATAAACATTGCTCCAAAGAAGATATCCAAATATGCAAGAAGTCAATAATTGAAAAGATGTTCACCAGTATCAATTGTGAGAAAAATACAATAAAGAACACAATGAGATTTCACTTCATACCCACTAAGATATGTATAATAATCATTTTTAAAATCCCAAAAGCAACAGAAAATGATAACTGTTGCTTAGAAGGTGGAGAAATTTGAAATCCTTGTTTATTGCTGGTGGGTGTGTAAATGGTGGAGCCATTGTGAAAAAGTTTTGAGGTGATTCCTCAAAAAGCTAAAAAGAGAATTCCAACATAACCTAGCAATTCTCCTCAGCATATACCCCAAAGAATTGAAAACAGGGACTGAACACATATGTGTATACCAATGTTCATTGCAGCATATTTACAATAGCCAAAAGGTGGAAATGATCCAAGTGTCCATTCACAAATGACTGTGGTGTTTGCATACAGTGGAATTATTTTCAGCCATAAAAAAAGGAGTTTTAATCAATGCTACAACATGAATGAACTTCAACTTAGCATTATGCTAAGCCAGATCCCAAAAGACAATTATGTAATTCAACTTATATGAATTATCTATTATAAGCTCATAGAGTTGGAAAGTAGCTTAGAGATTATCAGGGGCTAGATGGAGAGAGTTATAGGAGTTAGTGCTTAATGGTTGCAGAGTTTCTATTTAGGGTGATAAAAGTTTTAGAATCAAGATTGGTGATGGTTGACAACACTACAAATGCAATTAATGTCATGTATCGTACATTTAAAATGTTTAAAAAAAAGGCATGAGCATTTCTCTTTCTTTACATTAATGACAACACTGAATAGGAAAACTCTTATTAACTAATATCAATCTGACGCGTAAATTGATATTGCTTCAATTTGCATTTCTCCAACCAGTGGTGAGATAAAATATTTTTTCATATTTACCGACCACATGTGTTTCCTCATCTATGATTTTTTTCTTCATATGTTTTCTTTATATCTTTTGTCCATATTTTTAAAGTTTATTTATTTTGGGAGTGAGGGGCAGAGAGAGAGAGAGAAGAAGAGTGAGAGAATCCCAAGCAGGCTCTGCCCTGTCATCGCAGAGCCCAACATGGGGCTCACACCCATGAACTGTGAAATCATGACCTGAGCAGAAATCAAGAAATCAGGGGTCGATGCTCAACCGGCTGAGCCACACAGGTGCCTCTGTTTTGCTCTTTTTTATATTTGTATTCTTATCAGTTTGTAAGAACTCTTGATTATGAATATCGAGATAATCCCCCCATGTGTCACAGTATTTTTTCCCCTATTCATTTATTTTTCCTTTGAAACACAAACATTTAAATGTCATCAAACATAATCCATATAGCTATGGATAGAAGTTGAGAGCATTCTTAATACTAGTCACCCAAAAAGATAACATTAGATAGATGATAGGTAGAGTATATAGATACAGTTTATATGTATATGAGTATAGGTAAAGGTGTATGTAAGTATAGGTATGAGTATGGGTATAGGTTAGAGAAAGGTATATTTTGGGTGCAATGATGAAAGGAGCATGTGGCATCAGCAGCCCGTTTCCCTAATCTTACACTCCTTTCTTTGAAGTCAATGAATGCTGCCTTTTGTATCTGATTGCTTATGAAAGCGGTATAATTGATCTCCCCTTGGCCATGTCGTCAAGTACTTCAGGGCACCTGCTTTAGTTTATAGTTCAAGTAGAGAGCCAAAATTTTGAGTTGAGTCCTATGTGTAACTCCAATAACTGTCATGTTCAATACAACTGTCCCAGTCAGTCCCTGAGAATCAGTCTTCTCCCTCTGCTTCCACCCAAGGAAGGAAGCTCCTCTCCTATTCGTGGAAGGACATTCCACAGAATTTTTGTACCAAAATCTAGGTACTGTTTCTAATTCATTGAATAATATTGTTGTTGGCAAAACTACTTGTTAATAATTTGTAGAATTAAATTTTTGTATGTAAGGTGAGGTCAGAAGTAACCTGATTGTTACTTTTGATTTGTTTCCATTAGAGATGCCATCTATAAAGAAACTTGATGTTTTTACCCTTGTTTATAAGCCCCCAAAGAAATCACAAGCATAATGCCTTCCCATAATAAATAATCTACACCAACTAGAGAGTGAAGACGCCACCAAGAAAAATGGATAGTTTCCTAAAGATGCAGAATAAGGATAATGAAGAAGCTTGGCGATAACAGTAATCAGATGGTGACGAGCATATTTTTCTCTTAATTTATAAAAAAATTTTTAATGTTTTTATTTATTTTTGAGAGAGAGACAGAGGAGGGTCAGAGAGAGAGGGAGACACAGAATCCAAAGACAGGCTCCAGGCTCTGAGCTAGCTGTCAGCACAAAGCCCGATGCGGGGCTTGAACCCACGAACCATGAGATCATGACGTGAGCCGAAGCCGGTCCTTTAACCGACTGAGCCACCCAGGTGCCCTATTTTTCTCTTAAGAGAACAGCACAGAATATTTTTCACTGTTAAAGTTCCATATGTAGTATTTGTTTGATTCCAATAGAAACTTTATATTTGTGTTAGTGTCTATGTTAACAGTGAGCACATACTAGATAATCATACTTGTAATATAATCAATTTTCAACATTTATTTAGTCAATAAACACTGAGATTATGGAATCCTAAGATTCTACTGCCTCTCTAATATCAGCATATTATATGAATTGGGAAATTTTATATCCATAGAATTGTTTGATAAGTTTCTTCCACCTCCTTTCATACTTAAAGCAGTAGTGAGGCTCTGTAATAACAAGCATTGTAAACAACATCAACACTGTAGCAATAACAACAAAATCATTCTTCCCCAGCACTTTTTTCTTTCTTAACACTGTCTGAAAGAACAAAGTATTAATGTTATTTTATTTAAGTAAATCAGCATTAGACTCTTCCTTCTGACATAGGAGTTAACATTGCCAATCATTTTACTAAGAAATAACCTAATGCAGTGATATCACCTTTCACTGGTTTGCATACAATCTGAATAGTTAATAACATGATTGTGTTCATATTGCTTAGATCATAAAATAAAAATGAATTATTTCTGGAGAAAAATGCAGTGAAGTCTGAGAATGTTTCAATTAGATGGAACTGAGTGAGAAGAAAATAGTTCTGTGTCTGTGTGCATTTGTGTGTATGTGGGTGTCAACTGACTCCTGTAAATACTTTTTGTTTTTAAATGGAGCCTGTTAACTTACAGACCTGGTATCTGATTTTTGTATGACCTACTCTGATTTATTTTAAGCCATCCAGCTTATTTTCTCATACCTTTAAATGTGGCATGCGATAAATCACCTCTGGCTAGTATATTACTTGTGGATCAGCAGTCCTTCACTCATTTACAAACACTTCATTCATAACAATAGAACTCCGTTATCACCCAGCAATAGCACTTCTAGGAATTTACCCAAGGGATACAGGAGTGCCGATGAATAGGGGCACGTGTACCCCAATGTTCATAGCAGCACTGTCAACAATAGCCAAATCATGGAAAGAGCCTAAATGTCCATCAACTGATAAATGGATCAAAAAGGTGTGGTTTATATATATAAGGGAATGCTGCATGGCAATGAGAAAGAATGAAATCTGACCATTGTAGCAATGTGGATGGAACCCAAGGGTGTTATGCTAAGTGAAATAAATCAGGCAGAGAAGGACAGATACCTCATATGTGAAACAGGAGAAACTTAACAGAGGACCATGGAGGAGGGGAAGGGGAAAAATAGTTAAGGAGAGGGAGGAAGCAAACCATAAGAGACTCTTAAATACTCAAGAACAAACAGGGCTGATGGGGGTGGGAGAGAGGGAAAGGGGGGTGATGAGCATGGAAGAGGGCACTTGTTGGGATGAGCACTGGGTGTTATATGGAAACCAACTTGACAATAAACTATAAAAGAAAAAGCAAACAAACAAAAAAGACCATTTCATTCAGTCAATAGGTCCCACAAAAAAGTTTCAATAAGTAAATTTAATGTGTCTTTATTTAAATAGAAATAGTAATTGTAATTAGTCAACCTATCCCCAGTTTTTTAAATTTTGCTTTATTTTTAGTTAATACCTATATAATTTGAGAACAACAAAGGAAACCTTGCTTATTTATTTATTTATTTATTATATTTATTTTGAGGGAGGGAGAGAGAGAGATAGCAGGGAAGAGAGGGAGAAGGAGAGAGAGAATCCCAAGCAGGCACCTCACTGTCAATACAGAGCCCCTACCAGGGGCTTGAATTTATGAACCATGAGATCATGACCTGAGTGAAATCAAGAGTTGGATGCTTAACTGACTGAGCTACCCAGGTACCCCACCCAACTTTAAGTAACATAATAGTAAGGTTTACATTTATGTAGAATAATATAATTTATTTTCTTTTTTCTTATTGGTGTATTTTGTTTTAACAATAATAGAAATACAAATTTTAAATAAATATTTTGGAAAGTCCAATATAATTTTAAGGGCTGGAAAATACAATTTATAATTCCAACCACTGTCACCATATTCTGTTTTTATTCACTTCCCTTTTTATATTCCCCTTGTTACATCACACTTTGTCGCTCAGAATAACACAATTTTCTGTAATGTTCTATTGTTCCAAACCGGTAGAGTCAGAGGAGGCAGCCTTCATATGCGGTGGCTGGGTGTCTCAAAGCAAGCACCCCAAGAGAACCAGGTGAAAGCTGCATGGCTTTTTCCGACCTCACTCAGAAGGCACATAGTGTTATTTTTACTGTCAATGGTAGAATCTACCATAAGCTTCCCTAGATTCAAGGGAAGAGCAGAGACTCCCACCTATCAGTTGTAAGAGAGTCAAAAATTTTTGGTATAGTTTAAAACTACCACAATATAGAGGTGCCTGAGTGGCTCAGTCAGTTAAGCATCCAGCTTTGGCTCAAGTCATGATCTCACGGTTGGTGGGTTAGAGCCCCATGTCGAGCTCTGTGCTGACAGCTAGCTCAGAGCCTGGAGCCTACTTCCGACTCTGTGTATGTGTGTCTCTCTCTCTGATCCTATCCTGCTCGCACTGTCTCTCTCTGTCTCTCAAAAATAAATTTAAAAAAATTTAAAAAAACCCCACCACAATACAATAAGACAAAACTGGCATTATTTTATTAAAAGATAATATAAACATTTCTACAATGGAAAAGCCTAAGATATTTGTCATCTCATTTCACTAAAAGAGCTCTTTCGTATATTTAGTGTGTGAAAATTTTTATAAACTTCCTGAATAAAATTGGAGGTCATAGTAGCAATGCTGAAAAGAGAACAGATTTTAGAGATACTTTAAGGTTAAAAATTTGAAATGTTGCTCTTTATGCTGTTTTGAATGACAGCTAAAATCACTGAGAATTTGCTTTTTGCCAGGTAATTGCAAATATAATGATATGTGTTACCTCATATAAGTTTCCTAAGATATTTGTAAACATTGTGCGAAAGTCATACTGTGGAATATTCCATAATAGAACGAACTGGATCTGATACATTTATTCATAGAGATGTCCATTATATATCAAGGGAAAAGGGATGCTCCACAGTTATATATACATATGTGTATACATATATAATATATAAAACAGAAACATGTTTAAGGATACTTATTAAATTGTTATACTTGGTATCTTAAAGAGTTGATATTGGAGTAACGAAAAGTACTATTTTTAAATAGAATTGTTAGATCAAATTGTTAGAACACACATATATTACTTCTATATTAATAAAACAAATTAATGTCTTTTTTTTGAGGGAGAGAATTGAGACAAAGAAAAATTGAAAGTAAGAAATGTAAAACGAAGCCAGGAGTCTAACCAGGGAGGTGTGCAAGGCTTTCAAGCCAGAGTAAAAAGTGCTTTGAGAACCTGAAGGAATGTTCGGTCCTGCTTGTGGGGTTGGGAAAGGTTCTCTGTGCTCTTAAGAAGTCTGGACAGAAGCATGGTGAAGGAGCCCACTCATGCAAAGACGTGGAGGAAAACCCTGAGGTCTAAGAAAGCTGGCCAGGTTCAGTTTTGTGGGAGGAAAACGTCACTGAGCAAGAGAATGGCAAGTAAAGACCCTGCATACGCTGGAACGAGCTCACTTGTGAAAGCTTCGCATGTTGGGCAGAATAACTTTTTTTTAAATATTGTGCTAACTTCTTTCTCCTCTTTCTGATAGTTTTGCCTTTTATCTCTTTAGAGTTTAAGTTCACAGCCTTCTCTATGTTTGTTGCTTTAAGGATAATTTGGAGACACAAAGCTAGAATATACTGAGAATCTCAGCTTTTGCTTTAATTTCACAAATTCATAGAATTTAGCAGATTACTATTCAGAATGAAAAACCTGTACTTCGTGGATAGAGTTATTCCCTTGTGACTGTGTACTCCATGCAAAAAATGTTCCACATGGCCGTAGAGGAAAAAAAGATGGGTAATTACACATGCACAGTGAACATGGGTTAGAGAGCAGGTCATGTTGTCGGTCATCATCCCAGTGGTGAAGCAGGACCAGAGAAGCAAATATCTTGTGACTGATTATTATTTTTACATTAACATTTCTTTGATCTTGTGAAATCACAAAGTTATTACAATTAGAGTGACATCTTCTTTCGCCTGAAGCGGCAGTCTTGTTCTCATGTAATTAATATGCACTCTCCATTTCATTCCCAAAAATGTCATGGTTTGAGCAATAATTTATACAGTCACTCTAATTATAACCAAGGCATATCAAAGCCACTCTCTACTTTGTGTGCTGCCACTCTTCCTTCTCCAATTTCTCATTTTCATTTTCATTTATTTTATTTTATTTTTTTAATTTATTTTTTAAATTTACATTCCAGTAGGTATATATATATATACAATGGAGTATTACTCAACAATAAAAAAGAATGAAATCTTACAATTTGCAAATATGAGGATGGAACTAGAGGGTATTATGCTAAGCAAAATTAGTCAGTAATCAAAAGACAAACATATGACTTCACTCATATGACAACTTTAATATACAAAACAGATGAACATAACGGAAGGGAAGCAAAAATAATATCAAAGCAGGGAGGGGGACAAAACATAAGAGACTCTTAAATATAGAGAACAAACAGAGGGTTGTTCGAAGGGTTGTGGGGGGGGGGGATGGGCTGAATGGGTGAGGGGCATTAAGGAATCTACTCCTGAAATCATTTTCAAAAGCGTTTGAAGCATCTTCGCCAATAAAGATACAATGACATAAAAAGGTAAATATGTTGAGTGTAAAGACCTGAAGATGTCAAGTACAATGAAGCCAAGAATCAAGTCAACACACAAGTGAAAAGCACAAGGTTCTTTGTGGTTCCCGCATCCAAATCAGGAACATGATTTGTGCCTCAAAATCAGCAACAGGATTCATAGTACGGGTAAGGTAAGAAAGCAATAGCTCAGTGCTGAGCATCAACAGGAAATGTCTGGGGGACTGAAGTAAGCAAATGGAAGTGAAAAAGTTTTGACAGATGTTATCAACTGTTTTGCTAGATGCCTGCTGTAAACCATGCGTGACGGTGAGGTGTTGGTGTGAACAAAGCCAAGTCTAGATCTCATGGAACTTACGTTTTATTCGCAGAAACGAAAGCATCCTATTTTATTTACCAAGAAATGTAATAAAACTGGTGCTGGCTTTAGGTTGAGGTGCCAGGAGGCATAATTTGTCAGATTCAAGAATAAAATATAAAATATGGGGAGGATAAAGTGGTTAAATGTCCTTTAGACAAACTAATACTCTCTAGGAATGAGAGACTCAAGCATTGAACAATCTGTAACTTAAAACAGGATTTTAGACATATCATTTACATTGAACACCTGAAAGTGATTCTGATTCTCCACTTTGATTTTATATGTTTATAAAATTTGACATTTAACTTCAACTCAAAAGAGCTATATTTTTTATTAAGATCTAAGTATACATGTTTAAACTAGAAAATTGAAACTTAGAGGGAAGAAATTACCAAGTAATAACCAATAAAAATATTTAATGTAAAAAAGATTAATGTATATCTTTTCAGGGTTTTTTTTTCCTATGACTGCATACATTTAGTACCACTAGGTTAGTATTCATGTGCTTTGTAGCCTACTAGTATTTTTATTTTGTGATTTATTGTTTTTATTGTTTTAATAGAGAAAACTATATATCATCCTCTTATTGATTGCATACTCCTATATCATTGTGTGGATTGTATGGATATAGTAGTTGATTTTAAAATGTTCTGTATATCATCGCTTAGGATAAGAGCTATTTCAAATTTTTGTGATTTAATAGTTGTACTTCAGCACTTAGCGTGAAGAATTTTATAACTCGATTGTATTGTATTTGAAATGACCTAAAAGATTATTACAAGCAGAAACCCTACTAAGTCAATGGCCAGGTTATTTGTAAATAAAACTTCTGCTTTCAAAGAAGGAAATTAAGAATTAGAATTTTGGGAGGCTGAAAATGTTTGACTAAGATTTTATTCTAGATATGCTTAAAAACAACGTAGGCTATGCTAAGAAACAGATTTTAGTATACATGCTTACTGCATAGTCAAAAACTGTCAACAGATTTGACTTCTTTAATGTTTGTTGAGAATGTAAATAACTGTCATTTAATTTTAGAGGTTAGAAAAAGGCACAGTTATTCAAATTCTAAGATACAGGTTATGTTGAATCATATTTCTGTTATAGGTATTAAATGCATCTTAAGTCATTTCACCTCTTTTTGTTTCAAATTTTAACAACTAATGGTTATATAATATTTAACCGGTGAGCAGACACATTGGTAGCTGGAAAACTGTGTTTTGGGAAAATACAAACAGACCCTGCTGCCTAGGACAGTGGCAGTGTTTTGTCTTTCAGGTAAGTATTTCATTCTAGGAAGCACCGCTCTGGTAGGGCCTTTTAGTAGATGCTATGACTCCCTCATTGTTCTGGGGGAGTCACAGTGCGGTACAGGTATGTCACACCAAGAGATGAGTATTAAATCAGTGAAAGGACATCTCATATCCTGAAACGATCACTTTTCTTCTGAGAGAGAATCGTAGCTTTGTATTTTCCCACATTGTATCAGGGATCATCTCTGGCCCAAAACGGATTGCTCCTGGAAGAACAGGACGGAATTTGGAGTGGACCAGACTATCTGTGCTACATTAATGTTACATTTTATCTTTACGTTCTACCTAGGTCTCTATAGACTTCTTCGAAGTTTTACTAAAATAGGCTATGTATTTCTTAGGTTTTGTCATCCATTCATTCACCAGAATTAACTGTGCATGGCCTGGATGCCAATTGTCCCATTGTCCTCTGGCTCCTGCATCTGTGCACTCCCTGGAACCCAAATCCCTCCCTAGAGGAATGCAGAGGCATCAAGCCTGTGAATCAAGCCAAAGACTTAACATTCTCACACAGGAGCAAAAAGAAGGGGCCGATCCTGCACATTTAATAACAAAATAGCTGAGAATTTACTTCTCCTGGATCTTCCATCCATCCTGTAATCCCTTCTAGAGTTTTCCTTGGGAAAGCATGTTACTGAACCTATAACAAAATCCTTCCTTTGAAATCCTGGCACAGCAGGCTTCCGGAGGCTTAATATGAACCCTTAAGCAGTCTTACAAAATCATCTCCTCCACCAAGAACAAAGAGAAGCTCTCCCTTCAAGGGGTCCTCCCACCAACAGTTAAGAGTGTTCTCCCCACATGTGAGTAGGATTTAAACCCCCTGTGAAAATAACCATAATGCGTGATGGAGTGAGAAAACAAGGGAAAGAAGAGACATGAAGAGATCGTTGTTTTGTACCTGGAAGGTGGTCTGTCTGTTGCGGAGACGTATCTGCAGCACTTCCGCAGACATGGGTCTTTGTCTTAGTCCGCTCCAGCTGCCGTAACAAAATACCACAGGCTGGTGGCTTGAACAAGAAACATTTGCTTCTGACAATTCTGGAAGCTGAGAAGTCCAAGATCAAGGTGCCAACAAATCCTGTGTCTGGCGAAGGCCCTCTTCCTGGTTTGTGGATGGTTTGTTTTGCTGTACTCGCAAATGCAAAGAGTGAGCAGAACTCTGAGTCCCCTTGTAAAGTGCATTAATCTCATCATAAGTGCCCTGCCTTCATGATCTCATCTAGACCTAATTACCTCCAAAGGCCCCACCTCTGAAAACCACCACATTGGAGGCTAGGATTTCAACATACAAAATGGGAACACAGTGTTTAGTTTTAGTCCATACCAGCCTTTAACCCCTATCATCCCTCACTGTCCTGCACAAAAAGTCCCTGTGGATGAGGAAGGATCAAAGAAAAAAGTGAGGAGAGGAATATTCCTCAGGTAGTCAGTCAAATGTTTCTCCACTGACTTCTCAGATAGGGTGAGAGATTCAAGACAATTTACAAGAAATCAGCTGTGTTTCCTTCAGAAAGCATGCTTTATAAGATTGAATATGTAGCACACATTGTATGATATTTTTCAGGCCATTTTTCATACATTTTAAAAATTAACACTATAATATGAATTAATTATTTGGGTAATTCTAGGGCCTGGCATGTAATATTCAATAATCTAAATTTAAGATCAATTTGAACTGAATTTATGGCAACAAAGATAATTTTCACTTTGTGTTTAAGCCAAGTTCTTTAAAATGAAACCTTACTTAAAAAAACAAAAGCTCAATTACAATGTATAAAGTAAACATAAGCAATATCAAAAGAATATGTATTTTTTTAAAAAGAAAGAGGGTCACATGGGTGGCTCAGTCAGTTAAGCATCTGACTCTTGATTTCAGCTCACGTCAGGATCTCACAGTTTGTGAGATTGAGCCCTGCATCAAGCTCCGGGCTGACAGCGCAGAACCTGCTTGGGATCCTCTCCCTCATGTTCTCTCTCTGCCCCTCCTGCACTTGCTCCCTCTCTCTCTCTCAAAATAAATAAACAAACATTAAAGAGAGAGAGAGAGAAATCAAGAAACAGACTCAAGTGTAGAGAACATACTGATAGTTACCAGAGAAGATGGGATGGTGAGATGACCATGGAGATAATGAGGGTTAATAGTCCACTTACCATTACGGACACGGAGTAATTGCACACCTGGATCTATTAGAAGACCATATGTTAACTATCCTGGAATTACAAACTTAAGAAGAAAAAAAAGAATATGTATTTTTAAACCACCCATAATATTACCTACAAAGATTACTCACTGTGACAATTTTGATGCAAACTTTCTTTTTTGGAAAGAGTGAGGAAAAGGCACAGAATTTCAAAACAGAAAAAAAATCTATTTTCCTGAAGGCTAAGTGTAGTGCCAGCATCAGGAAATAAGTTAGTCAGAGAGCCATGAGTAAGGGATGCCAGGGTGGCTCAGTCAGTTGAGCATCCAACATCGGCTCAGGTCATAATCTCACGGTTTATGAGTTTGAACCCCGCATTGGAGTCTCTGCTGTCAGCACAGAGCCCACTTTAGATCCTCTGTCCTCCTCTCTCTCTGCCTCTCCCCTGCTTATTTTCTCACTTTCTCTAAAAAATAAACATTAAAAAATAAAGAAAGCCCTAAGAAAAAGACCACTGAGAAAAAAAGAAAAAGATAAAGGTCACTGGACTGATTCTTCCTTCCTGAAGATTCTCTGGCCGAGTTCTTTATAACTTTCTCAGGTAAGGGCAGAACCAGGTGTCAATGAGGCATAATGTTTATAGAACCTGGGCCCTCTTTATAAAAAACGATACAAATTTATGCTTATAAAACCAGATACAAAATGAATATTTTTAGAAAGAGAAAAATCAGAACATATTACTTATTTTTAAAAGATGGCAAATACTATAAACATCACAAAATCCAAATAAAATGATATTTTTAGTAATAATGCCATCACACATTTCTATAATTCTATTTCCCACATTTTCTAGCTGCATACTCTTTAAGTGCCTTTTCACATGAAATAAAGTTATAACATGTTCTGTAAAGAGAATGGAAAGATAATCCAATCATCTAGCATAGTTATCAATTTTTTTTACTATTAACAATTTAGAAAATTTTCTTTTAGATTCACAGATTATCACTAGTGCTTTCATGTAAAATTTTAGTTGTTTCCTTCATTTATAAGCTATAAGGTTGGGACAAATTTCCACAGACTAGCACTTGAGTATGTATATTTCAAGACCAATTTTTTTTTCTCCATTTCCTTTCTAGTGATCCTGTTGGACAGTGTTTATAAAGTAAGATGCCTCTGACTCAGGGGTTAACATCCTTGTGGTATGACACCAGCCTAACTGGCATGATGATGACAGAAAGCCATTCCTACACAAAGACAACTAGTAATAACGTAACTGTTCATGTGAGAGACTGGGAACCACGTTAACTATGTGCTATTAAACTCAACTGCAAGGTATCCCCAACTCAGCTTCCTTTCAGACAGATGTCAAAACTTCCTTCGATCATTCCAACCCCATTTACCCCGAGGAAACATAAAAAAGGCAAAGTGAACAGAGAACAGTCTTAGCTGCTTTCAGATAAAATACTTCAGTTTTTCAAATGTTATACAAGCATATACTTATTGCCAACGCTACAGGCCCCATGTCAGGTCCTCCAAGTAAATGGCCAGTTGTACAGTAAAAAGCCCAAAGCTTCTGCCTCAGTGGCTTCCTGGAAGATCCACCTCTGCCTGGAGAGTTGTGTTTCCTAAAATTTATCTCACACCCAAAGTTGATAAGTCCTCATAGACATAGAGCTGTGGCATAAAGCATCCACACAGTCTCATAAACATTTGTTCAGTTAAGTAGATCTCTTTTCAGATCAAAGGTTACTTCAGTATTTCAGAGTATTGAAGTAATATGTTTAATACTGAATTTAAATTATCGTTAGATGTTTATATTATGGTGGCAAACAACAATAATGATACGTCGATTGTCGGGGACTGCCATGTTTCTGTCTGCCTCAAGGCAAGGATTATTCACTCAGCAGAGTGAGCAGTAAACAAGATTTGCATCTGGAAGTTGGCGACAGTCATGCTGAGATAGACCAGAGGGCCTAGGTGCATAAGATCAATACCATTCAGTGTTAATTCTCCGCCTCCCAGCATTGCTGAAGGCAGATTGGGGGCGTTTCCTCTACCTGGTATTCTGACGTATGTCAAATACTTTGATCTCTCTGCCCTGAGATGGTATATATACAGCCCTCTTAATAAACTCGCTCTCTTTCTCTCCGCACAACCAGAAACCGTGAGTGTTGTATTTTATTTCCGTCGTCCTCCTTTCCCTTCCCTTTCCCTTCCCTCAGGAAAAGAACCCTAGCCGTCTCTCCCGCTCAGGCCAGAGCGGCCGGGGAGAGTCACAGCAGTCGATAATTCACCTACAGTAATGTTTCCTTATATTTATGTGATACTTTAAACCACTCATTATACATTTACATGAAGCACTATGCCTATTAACTAGATTCAGTCACCAGTAAAAATCCAGATAATACATGTAAATATGGATTAGTAAAAAGATCCATCATCTCGCTTATTTACATAGAACTAAACCTATATTTACCTATAGTACAATAATTTAATGTGTCAGCAGACACAACAGGAACTACAATCCCTCCCTCATGTAAATATGGGCCATTCTGTATATACAAACCACCTCTACGACAGAATGGAGATTAGGTAAGCGAGATTAAAAACCATAGTACATGACTTTACGTATAAAATATGTCCTTTAAGCATTTCAAGTATTATTTTGAGGCTTAGAAATTAGCCATCTCTTCTATTACATCATAGATTTCATGACTTTATAACCGAGTTACTAAATGATAAAGGTTAAAATGATCTTCATATATTAATTATGGTAGACGGAAAATATAATAATTAATGTAAAAATATCTGTATTTTGATGAAGAATTATGACCAAAAAAGATTTTTAAGTGGTAAGAAAATGTGTATTTTTATCTTTTTGTTTGTATTCCAGAAGTTATTGTAATTAGAAATTGTTTCATAAATAAAACATGCAAGAAGACTGAAAATGAGAATTCTTATAAACAAAGAGACAAAATAAGCATTATTATTTTTGCTAAAGTAACAATTCATCTCAATAGATCAATAATTTGCCCATGAATTAGGAAAAAAAACCCAGAATATCACTTGATCTAGGAGAGCAATAAGTCAACTATGTTATACTGCTTATTGAATATGATAAATATTCTGAACTGAACTTATATGATGACAAAAAGCTGTTTTTTTATAATCAAATAGTGAACATTATTGCGTCTGGATGATTTCCTGCAGAAAAATTGATTTGAGAAAGTATTCTGTAAAAACCAGTCTTGGTATTCACACCAGATGCTTTTTAAAGTAAAGACTGTTTCTAATACACCAAAGAAAATGCTATAAACACATGTCATTCAACTAACACAAAATTAACCAGAGCCTTATCAATTTATCTAAAATTAAAATTAAACTTGAATATAAGCAAATAAACTTCTGACCCAAGGAGTTTTACATTGACCTATCACTGGTTTTAGCTCAAATTTTCACCCAACATTATTTATTGTAATTTTTGCAAAAATAAATCCCACAAATAAATGACCAAATATCCAGTTATTTTGGAAGTTAACTATTTTGACCACCTACTATTTATATCCTGTTTCCTTGAGACGAGGATCTTAATCTGTGTCTCTAATTGGTGAATCAAGCTTAACTTCTGTGAAACCTCTGGAATTATATCCATAATTCTTGGAAGGGTGATATTCATAGTGTTCATCAGACTCTTAAAATAGTCTGTGACCTACAAAGTCTCAATACTTAGCTGACATCACTGACATCACTGGAACGTAAGAAAGTGAAAATCTAGAATCTAAGAAAGTCACTGGAGTGTTTGTCTGTATCCAACTGAATTTTCATATTTAGAAGTTAATTTTATGTATAACTATTGTTTATTGCATTCAAGATAGAGACCCCTCTTCCCTCCCAGCACACAAGTCATGTATCACTTAAACGAGGTATACAGAATCACTCACTATTTCTGAAAATTACTAAAATCTAAGGTTACCTAGTATTTTTCAGTTCCAAATAATTGTGTAACAAGAACCGTAATTTCTATTCAAAGTAAATAAAAAGGAGTCCCAAAGTGGTTCGCTCATTTTGTCATATTTCATACATAACAGGCTACTTAAAAAAATAAGAAATAAACACTACTTTTTGTTTCTGTGCTGTGTTTGTGTCATTTGCTATAAAGCCTGGGGTACCTGGGTGGTTCCCTAGGCTGAGCTCTGACTGTTGATTTTGGCTCAGGTCATGATCTCACCATCTTGAGACAGATTGGGCCTGCGTTGGCCCCACCATTGGGCTCCATGTTGGGTTCCGAGCCGGGTGTTGAGCCTGCTTAAGATCGTCTCTCTCCCTGTTCATGTGTCCCTCATGCATGTGAGCTCTCCCTTTCTTTCAAAACTAAAACTAAAATAAACTAAAATAAAATAGAAGAGCCTACATAAATACATAGTCAACCTTTGTTCTTTCAACTTAATGTTCCATCACTCCGTTACACAGTTACTAAAAGCCATTATAATTTGCTTTTTATCCTTTTTTAAGTAATTAATTGCTGGTGTCCATTTATATTTAACTTGTTTAAATGGGCAATTAAAAACTCATCAATATATACAGGCGAGACTTCATATTTTAAGATATTATTTTTAAAAATTCATTTTAGAATCAAAAACTTGTGTTGCATTTCAATTTCTCTAATTAAAGAGAGTACTGCCATTTTTTTATTATTTTGTTTTTTGTTTTGTTTTGCTTTGTTTGCTATTCCTAAATGTGTAAAACATCTTTGTCATTTTTCCTCTTTTAGGACTATATTTGCCTTCCAAACAGTTTGGTATAGATGTTGGAATATATTTAATGTATATGAAAAAGTCATAATATACATATAATATATTACATATTTTAATGTATATTTATGTAAGTATAAATATTTATACATATAACTTATTTTTATATAGCTAATATTCACAAATATTTTTTATAAATTTTTATATATAAGTTTTTCTCTGAAGAAAGTAAAAATATGTATTTTGTTGACATTTTAATTAAAAAGTTAAATAGAATAGCCAGAATTTGAGACAAAGTACACACAGTCTTTTTGTTTATGAACAACAGAATTATCTATTGGGTCTACCAGTTTCTTCTGTGCTAGAGATGGTTTCATTCATCAGTCACTCGTTTTCTGAATAAATTAATTTGAGATAAAAAGTTATACCTTTTAAAAGATTTATCAGTCTCAAGTGTCTTTCTCATACTCACCAGACTTTCAATGTAGTCTGAGCTCTATCTTTAATAGTGCTTTTAAAGGTATTGTAACAGATTAAAAAGCAAAGCTTAATAGCTAAATTAAAGAGTTCTTGTTAGAACTCCTTTTATAAATAATGACGCAAGTTAATCTTTTGTCAAATAAATATGTAATGAATTGTGGCCACACATATAAAATTGTTTGACTTTCTAATTAAGAAACTATTTAAAGCATAAAGATGAAAAGAAGTTCCCATATCCTTTGATTAAAATAACAACATGAACAGGCAATGGATGTAAAATGAATCATAGAAGAGAACACTTAAGTGGGTAACACATATATGTAAGAAAGTTCAATCACACTTACATTGAAAATGCAAATAAAACTTAAAAGTCATTTCACTATCAAATTAGGAGTTGGGGCACCTGGGTGGCTCAGTGGGTTAAGCATCCGACTTCAGCTCAGGTCATGATCCCCCAGTCCTTGGGTTCAAGCCCCACATCAGGCTCTGTGCTGACAGCTCGGAGCCTGGAGCATGTTTCAGATTCTCTGTCTCCCTCTCTCTCTGACCCTCCCCCACTTTTGCTCTGTCTCTGTATCTGAAGAATAAATAAGCATTAAAAATTTAGAAATCATCTTTAGAAAAAACACAAAATGCTGATAGATGTGTAGTAGAGAGAAACAATCATATTCTCCTGATGAGATGTAAACTGGTACAGTTTCTCGGAAAACAATCTCCATGTAGATCATGAACTTAAAAATAGTCACATACTTTGATACTCTCCTATATCCCAATCCAAGGAGATAATCAGAAATAAAATCACACACTTGCATGCAAAGATATTCTATTTAATATTATCAAAAACTGGGAATAATAAAAAATCTAATAAATTAAGAAGTTCATAAATTTAATACATTAAGAATAATTAAATATTGTATAATGGTATTATGAAATTTTATTCACCTACTGAACATTATGTTTTGGAATATTATTTTTCAATAAGATAAATGCTCACAATATAATAGGAACAGAAATAAGCTGCTGTATTGGTGAGTTAACATGTCAGTTAATGTGCTATGCACATGGGATTACCCTTTAAATTATATATGTTTTTATTTTGTTTTATTTTATTTCATTTTATTATTTTATTGATTTTTATTAATTTTTCTATTTTTTAGTTTTTCAGTATAATTAATATACAATGTTATATACAAAACTATATAATTGAGTGACTCAACAATTCTATACATAAGTTAGAGCTCACTACCATTACTGTACTCTTAATCCCTTTCACTTATTTTACCCATCCCCTACCTATCTCCCACCCACGTGGAGCTCCTTTTATACTAAATATATATAGAATGATTAGAGAAACTTGATTCTTTTCAAAAAAGAAACAATGTTAAAGTATTGAAAGTTTATGCAATTGTGATTCTAGACTCAGATTAATCACTGATCTATGTTTGACAGAAAAATTTTACTATCACAGAGCTTACATTTTTAGAATTATGACAGCCTTGACTGAAAATCTTGGTTTTCATTTAGAATACTATCAGCTAGAAAACCAAAAAAATCAAAACCAACCAAACAAAAAAAAGTTCTTTTAACCAATGCCAAAATACAGAGAAGATTCATTCATCGGTAATTTATTAATATCTCAGTGATCACTCAAGAGACAGAACAGGGTAGAAGGGAACTGGTCTAGACTCGACAAAGCCAGAGGATGTGCTGACAGCAGTTCACATGAAGTTACTTGCTACATTACCTAAAGGATATAACCAGGTTTGGATGCTTATTTCCTGAGTGAAGGTGGTACCAACCATAATCTAAAATATTACATTGGATTTAGATTTTTGCAAAGCTATGTTGTGACCATAGGAATAAAATTTTAAAAACTAATAACCATGTTATTAATAAAAAGTGATAGAGGAAAAAAACTTGGCTTTCACTTTTGTAGAGGAATCTGTGTAATAAAATCCATAGTTATATTGAGTTACCTTTTTAACATATCTCCTTAAACCTCCTAGAAAGAATAGGGTCACTTCATAATTTGAATCATATTTATTTGATTGATCATTGATAACTATTGAGTGACTTGATATTCAGGGATATGTTAATTTTCAAGATTTACAGTGAATAAATATATGTTCTTCTTCACTTAGAGACAGAACATATACCACAAATATATGAAGGAAAGTCTCAAGAATTTATCCCATTTCCTTTACTTATTACCAGTGATTGCAGAGTGTTAAACGAATTTGAATACAGACACTGAAAATAAGCATCTCACCTCTAACCCAAATGAAAAAATTCAGTGCCCCAAATCCAGTTATCAAAACTTAAAAGCAACTAAAGTTATCCTATTTCCTAGAATCCATATTATATTTCCAAGGGGTAGAGCCACCAGGATGGTACTAAGTAAGTACACATATTGCTGAACACAAACATGCAAAAATGGACAATGCATGTAATCTTGGACAAGAAAAACTTTCTACTTTTTAGATGTCACAGTCCTATATATAACAGCTTGATATTTCAGTTTCAGAAGTAATATGTCTCCTAGGAGTGCTGACAATTTTACATGTGGATACCTTTTGAGAAAAAAAAAAAAACTCAGTTTGCACACACTGCTGTGAACATAATCTAGTTTTTTCCTTCTGAGGCCCACCTGATCATATTATATGTAAATCAAGAAAGTGTTGCACTAGTTTTCTCCATTTGTGGATGAATTGCTTCATATGACCTTTTGAAACATCCATATGTTGCAACTTCACTACATCAGGAGTTCTTTTGAAATGTCAGCATCACCAAAATTGGGCATGAAACTCTTTAGTTTCTACTAATGTTGTCTCAAGGTGACATCAGCTAGATCTCAGACAAGAAAAAGTATCATTTGATTGACTTTTCAAAATCTATCGAAAACAAAGGACCTGGGAAAAAAAGGACAGAAATTGATCTTGGTTTTGAAGACCCCAAATAATCAAATGAAATCTAGGAGCACCTGGGTGGCTCAGTCGATTAAGCATCTGGCTCTGGATCTCACGGTTCATGAGATCAAGCCCTGTGTTGCTTTCTGCCCTGAAAGCACGGAACCTGCTTGGGATTCTCTCTTTCTCTCTCTCCCTCTCTCTCTGCTCCTCTTCCACTTATGTCTCTGTCTCTGTCTCAAAATAAGTAAATATTTTTAAAAGAAGGCAGGTATTGTTATTTTTCTTTGAAAAGAAATTTATTTTTATGTAAAACTTCCAAAGATTATTTAATTTGAAAACTCTCTCTCCATTTGGCCCCCACTTTTCCCAGACCTCTGAACAAGTCTATGAATTGTTAATTTCAAGACTATCTCACTCACCATTAACTGAGGACTCCTTCAGCAAGATTTTCTTCCAAAATGGATTCAATAAGGGCAAATGCAAAACAGTCCACATATGACAGGAAAATCACAAATGCAAATACTGACCAGGTAAATTGTGGCTGAATGTCAATTATACTTTTAGAACAGTTCTTGGAAATTTCAAGCTTTCTCTTCAATTAAGCAACGTGTTTAGAGAAGCAAATGAGAGCTAGATTCCAGGATTTCAGAACGCAATAAGTTCTGGGTAAATTCAAATCACATGGCAGAATCGCATAACCCGGAGCCTCTGCCACCAGCTGCACCTGTATGAATGCGACAAATGCAAGGTTGTTTGAAACTAACTCAGCAAAATATGTGAAATCACTTGGACACACAACAGGAACAGTTTCCAGCTTATGAATTATGTATTTGTCTAGGACAAGAGATTCAAAATAACTTTTTAAATGTTTTGTGTGATTTCATATTATCTTAAGGTTCTATGTTATCTATAGCATTTGTGCATTCTGAAGTCATTGTTAAAAATGCAGTTTTAAAAATGAAGAGTGCTTTTGGGATGCCGGGTGTCTCAGTCAGTTCAGCATCTGACTCATGATTTTGGCTCAGGTCATGATCTCACAGTTCATGAGATCGGTGCTGACAGTGCAGAGCCTGCTTGGGATGCTCTCTATCCCTCTCTCTCTCTCTGTCCCTCCCCTGCTTACACTCTCTTTCTCTCTCTCTCTCAAAATAAATAAATAAACATTTAAAAAATAAAGTGCTTTTAAAAATATACTTACAGTAATAATTAATCTTGATTATAATAAATTTATCTTGATTATAATTAATTAGGCATTTTTTTTGCTAATAAAAGTTTCCATATAACACTCCATATTTTTTTTACCCTGGTTTATCACAGTAAATTGAAAGGACCATAAAAAAGAAATAATGGAAAATGAAGAAAATAATATGATTGCTGTCTCTCCAAATGCTGATTATCATGGTGAATATATTTGAAATAAAAAAGATCCTCATTACTGCACTAGAATAGGATATATTTCAGGCATATTCATATATCCTTTCCATAATGCCTTGTACCAATATGGGTAAAAAAGAATAAATGCTTATGATAATAAAAATTCCCTAATACTATACATTTTAAGATTAATGACCTAGCATTGCATAGTTAATAATTTGTCATGTAAATATCAATTGGCTGATTATGTATATGCTAAATTTTTGTACATCATTTTCTCAGTCATCTTTAATTCAACAAGCTCATTCAGTGAAACACAATTATACAATAAATTAAAACAGAATTCATGGAAATGGTAGACCATAATTGATTTGATTTCTAGTTTAACTAAAAACTAGACTCTGTAGAAGTCAACAATATTTGAAAACTCAGTTATCAAATGGTTCATTCAATGCATACAACACAGTCCCAAAGATGTAACTTAGGAAACAAAACTGTAAACTGTACAAATTTCATTTTCTTTCCCTCATCCCAATCATGACACTAGTGTAGAGTTTAGACTTGAGATGAAACTTCTTCCCTTGTACCTAGAATTGGGAACAGACTCCTGGAGATCACGGGGCCGGCTAGTCCCATTCAGTGGGCAGAGTCAAAGTTTATAGATAAGGAGGACGGCAAGTGCAGAGACCAGAAGAAAATTGACGTGCAGGTCACAAAACAACCATTTTAGAAGAGATCGAGATGGGATAAATCCTGCTGCATTTTGAATAGCTATGATGTGTAGAAGATGATTGGAAAAGGTATAGAAGCCCTCAGGGGAAGGTTTCAGAAGTAGCACTGACATTTACCTTCGTGATTAGTGGATGTACATTCTAGCAGTGACCCTAAGAGGCTCTTAAAAACATAAATGGGTGTGTACAGTGAATGGCAAATCCGGTTATTTCCCTTTCATATTTTTAATACTCTTACTATTTTTTTAAATTTATTCAGGGATGTCTGAGTGGATCAGTTGGCTGAGTGTCCTACAAGTGTCTTACTTGATTTTGGCTCAGATCATGAACCCGGGATCATGAGATCAAGCCCTATGTTGCGTTCCACACTGAGCGTGGAGCCTGCTTAAGAGTCCCTCTCTCTCTTCCTCTCTCTCTCTCTCTCTTCCTCTCACTCTGCCCTTCTCTCTTACTCCTCCTCCTCTCTCTCTAAAATAAAAAAAAAATTCAACTTATTTAACTAAAAAAGAAAAATTCACCCATTCACTACTCCTTGCCTTTTGCAACAACCAATTTGTTCTCTGTATCTATAAGCTCGATTTTGTATTTTTGTTTGTTTTGGGGAGTGTCTGTTTGTTTGTTTTTAGATTCTATATATAAGAGAGATTATACATTATTTGTCTTTTCCTGTCTGACTTATTTCACTTAGCATAATGCCCACAAGGTCCATTCATGCTGTTGCAAATGACAAGATTTCATTTTTTCTTATTGTTCAATAGTGAGTGTGTGTGTGTGTGTGTGTGTGTGATATGTATCACAATTTCTTTATCCATTTATCCACTGAAGGACACTTAGATTGTTTCCATATCTTTTGTAAATAATACTTCAATGAGTATGAGGGTGCATACATCTCTCTGAGTTAGTGTTTTTGTTTTCTTCAGATAAATACCCCAAAGTGGAATTGCTGGATCATGTGGTAGTTCTACTTTTAACTTTTTGAGGAATCTCTCCACTGTTTTCCATAGCGGTTTCCACCGTTGGAGAACAAGGGTTCCCTTCACTCCACATCTTTGCCAGCACTTGTCATTTCTTGTCATTTAGAAAGTAGCCATTCTAGCAGATAAAACATCTCATTGTGGTTTTTATTTGCATTTCCCTGATAATTAATGATGTTTTGCTCCTCTGTATGTCTTCTTTAGAAAAATGACTATCTACACCTTCTGCCAAATTTTTAAACATTTATTCATTTCTAAAAGACAGAAAGAGACAGAGCTCAAGTGGGGGAGGGACAGAGAGAGAAAGAGACACAGAATCCAAAGCAAGCTCCAGGATCTGAGCTCTGAGTTGTCAGCACAGAACCTGATGCGGGGCTCAAACTCACAAACCACAAGATCATGACCTGAGCCAAAGCTGGACGCTTAACGGATTGAGCCATTCAGGCACTCCTGAGCATCTCTTTTTGATAAGAGACTCAATAACCTTTTGAAATGATATTCTTCAACAAGGGCATTACCATGAGAATTTTTTCCTGGTTATGCACTACTTTTATTACTGTAGTTTCCTGAAGCTCAGGTGAGAATTCTACAAATAAATCTTTAAAAATATAAGAGATCTTTTAGGGGAATGAAGGATTCTTCATTTCAGAAAATAATTTTCAAGTCTGGAGAAGAAATTGCCTTTCTGGAGTGGGGGAGTAGGGAATGGGGAGGAGGAAATTTCTTAAGGGTCTTGGAATTATTATTAGAAAAAAAGTGTATTGAGGAGTCACATCTGAGGTTGGATACTTGTGACAATAATAAAAATAATTATCTCTCTTGAGGATGTATCATTTGTCATTAGGAAAAAAATAAAAGACAAAGGAAATAGTGGTAAAACTTAAAACATATTTATAATCATATTTTTCAGCAAAACTGAAAATGAGTGAGAAATGGTTAATGCCAATATAGCGTTTCCCCCTAGAATGTAATTGGAAGACCTAGCCATCATTCAAATCTTTGGATTTGCATTCCCACAGTTTCTTTTGAAGAGCACCAGATTCAAAAAGCAGTCCCTCTGATTTTCTTCCCTAGGGTAACAATCTAGTGCAAGATTCTACTTACGATCCAGGAGTTGGCAGAAGATCAGATTTCTCAGTCCTGTATACTCTATCTGCAAGATCATCTGGAGGAGGTATTTAATACCACTCATAAGAAAAGGCTAAGATTTGTGGTGGGGAACATGGCCTCCTCTTTGTCAGCGATTCCTCATGTTATCATCATGTCAGCAGAATTTATCACAGGGATCACAGTGAATGGATTTCTTATAATCATCAACTGTAGAGAACTGATCAGAAGCAGAAAGCTAACACCAGTACAACTCCTTTTCATATGTATAGGGATGTCGAGACTTGGTCTGCTGATGGTGTTAATGGTACAAAGTTTTTTCTCTGTGTTCTTTCCACTATTTTACAGGGTAAAAATTTATGGAGCAGCAATATTGTTCTTTTGGATATTTTTTAGCTCTGTAAGTCTCTGGTTTGCCACCTGTCTTTCTGTATTTTACTGCCTCAAGATATCAGACTTCACTCAATCCTATTTTCTTTGGCTGAAATTCAGGATCTCAAAGTTAATGCCTTGGCTGCTTCTGGGAAGCCTGCTGGCCTCCATGAGCATTGCGGCTCTGTGCATCGATGCAGATTACCCTAAAAACATGAACAATAATGATTTCCTCAAGAATGCCACGCTGAAGAAGACTGAACTCAAGATAAGGCCAATTAATGAAGTGCTTCTTGTCAACTTGGCATTGCTATTTCCGCTAGCCGTGTTTGTGATGTGCACTTTTATGTTACTCATTTCTCTCTACAGGCACACTCATCGGATGCAAAACAGAGCTCATGGTGTTAGAAATGCCAGCACAGAAGCCCATATAAGTGCATTAAAAACAGTGATAACGTTCTTTTGCTTCTTTATTTCTTATTTTGCTGCCTTCATGGCCAATATGACCTTCAGTATTCCTTACGGAAGTCAGTGCTTCTTTGTGGTAAAGGATATAATGGCGGCATTTCCCTCTGGACATTCAGTTATAATCATCTTGAATAATTCTAAATTCCAACAACCATTCAGGAGCCTTCTCTGCCTCAAAAAGAATCAGTGAAATACAAGCAATCCTGAAAAAACAAAAAGATTCAATGAAGAGCCGAAGCAATGTTAAATATTGTGTATTTGTTTGACGTGGGTTCAATAGACTTATGCTTTGTTTTTGTTTACTTAAGTATTTTGTGTGCTCTCTTCCTGGCAAGTTCCTTCTCTCCTAACCCCAGAACGTGTGAAGCACTAATTTTGATGTTGGATGGATAGGATTTTTATTCCCCCAGGGATTGTATACTTAAAACATATATAAATACATATATACATGAGATATATAAATATTATGGTAGTAATACACTTAAATAATTAATATTTGCAGTGGATTGGCAGTTGTGTAAAAAAAATCAGAAAAAAAAATAAGACTTCATTTGGTTAACCAAAGTAGTTCTGTTATCTGTTTACCCTCAAGTCATTGAGAATCTTCAGTTTTAAATGAGCAAAATCACATTGATTTAGGCTAAGACTTGGAACAGTATAACCAATTTGGCTATTTGGTTAAACATAACTATTTTCCAGAGTGTCATTAGTGTAACTATGGTTAAAATGCAAATTATATGTTGAAAATGTATGTATGTCAAGGCAATGAACCCAGATATGCAGACTAAAGTCTAACTTTGCCTTTGATTTCAGCTACTAGTTCAAGTTGGTAAATGAGAAGATGCAAATGGGCTAGCAGGCGTGTGTGCAGGTACACACACAATCCAGGGTCTCCGTCTCTCACAAGAAGAAGAAATATTTTCCCATCCCTTGAAGTGTTAAACTTCTGCCCAGAAAGAATATGAGTGAGGTTGTTGACACTGAAGTCCCAGTAAGAATATGTTCAGCTGATGTCGTAACTTCTTTTAAAAATTTTTATGTTTTTTTAAATTTATTTTTGAGAGGGAGAGAGAGAGTGGGCAGGGGAGGGTCAGGGAGAGAGGGAGACACAGAATCCGAAGCAGGCTCCAGGCTCTGAGCCGTCCACACAGAACCCTATGGGGGGCTCAAAGCCACGAACCATGAGATCATGACCTGAGCCCAAGCGGGACACTTAACCGACTGAGCCACCCAGGTGCCCCTGATGTCTTAACTTCTTAAGTGGTGTGTCAATGTCTTCCATCTGGAAATCTTATCCAGGGTATGGTTGCAGCAAATGACTGGAAAATCTAAAGTAAAAGTTTTGAAACATGATAGATTTGAGCGGGTTCTGCTCTTTAAGGATCTTGAATAGTCTTGCTTTAGGAAAGAAAAATAGTTTATGTCATATCTTACATCTCACAATATCTGTTTTAAATCTGTGAAACCCTCACTGGCTCCTAAACAAACAAATGAAAAGATGTGTAGTTACTTTAATTGTAAATAAATTGTGACTAAATGACTTAGAATTTGCAAGGATGAAAAAAGATACTAGATGTATGTGTGTGCACACATGTGTGTTTTTTAAATGCTATAAAATATTTTTGCTCACAACAGTTTGCTTCATTCTCAGAACATTTTGTAAAGTAGGCAGTGGGATTATCTCAGTTTCTGCATGCAGAAGTAAAGTCTGAAGAGGTCATTACACACACCTAAAGTTCGTCAGCTATACTCACTGGTGTAATTGGAACTCCTTTGTGGCTCTTAAGTCTCTAAGCATAGTGTTCCTTTATTTGGTTTTCTCTCCATTATTATTATTTATGACAACTTTAGATCTCAAAATTTATGATAAGAAACAATGTTCAACCTATATCTATGATACCTATGACCTTTCTGCATTATGTTCTGAAAAAGTCAACTGAAAAATATTTCAAAATCTTATTCTATTATTTTTTCAAGTCATTAATTTTTTTAATTTATCTCATATTTGGTTTACTAATAGTCTGAAGTGGTCTCATTATAGGCTCCCAATTTACAATTTATTATCACTTGGGTCCAGGAAATCACCATGTCAGTCTCACTCGTTATGGGTCAGGTCACACTAACTGTCTACTGGGAAAAACTGGTATTCACTAGGGGTACAGCCTGAGTTCCGGACAATCGTGTAATGGGAACCCACTCCTTAAGTTATAGAACGACGTGTTGAGTCTTTGCATCATCGTGGGGAATCCGCATGGCCCCTTGTGTCTAGGGCCAAGCTGAAAGTCTCACTGGTGCCAGTGCCTGAGTTACACAGGTAGTCATGACAGATGTTTCCATATTGAGGTCAGATGCCATTGAGCCACTTATATTTACTGTATTCATTTATTTTTAATTTAAAAATAATTTTAGTAATTGGTTTTTAACTTGTAAAATGATACATAGTTAATGTAGAAAATTGGAAAAATAAGAAACATAAGAAGTGAACCTGATAGAATCACAGGTAAAATTTTCATGTACCTTCTTCCAGCATTTGAAATCCATGTACACATATATGCACATACACATATATGTGTGAGATGTAATTTATTACATTATGGAGATCATGCTGTACATATACTTTATGCTATTTTTTATGTAAATTACATGTGTGAAATTTTGCATTTGTAACAATTTTATAATATTTCATTTTATGGATGTAATTTTGTTTCTCTTTTTAATTCTTTAATGTTTACTTAGTTATTATTGAGAGACAGAGGGACAGAGTGCAAACTGGAAATGGACAGAGAGTGAGGGAGACACAGAATCTGAAGCAGGCTCCAGGCTCTGAGCTGTTAGCAGGCTAGAAAGCACGAACCATGAGACTATGACCTGAGCCGAAGTTGGATGCTTTACTGACTGAGCCACCCAGGCGCTTCTGTAATTTTGTTTTTAACCATTCATATTTCATTAACCTGTATCTCCATTAACAACGAGAATGGTAGAGTTGAAAATAATGTTTATATTATTAAAGAAAGAAAATGACAGCACTCAAACTAAACAAACAAAAAATGAAATAAGAGACTCTTAAATGCAGAGAACAAACTGAGGGTTGATGGGGGCTTGGGGGAGTGGGGAAATGAGTGATGGGCACTGAGGAGGGCATTTGTTGGGATGAGCACTGGGTGTTGTATGTAAGTGATGAACCACAAGAATCTACCCCCAAAAACCCAGAGCACACTTTACACACTATATGTTAGCCAATTCTACAATAAATTATATTTAAAAATAAATAAATGGAAAAAAGTCTACAATTAAAGAACAGGAGAATATTCTGTTATTATCATAATTTACACATGAGTAACCCAATTGGTACTAATGTCTTGAAAAATTTTAGAATGAGAATTTCTTGACATAGGTCTATGGGCATGGGAGTCCTTGGAATGAGCCTGTTGGCCTGGGAAACTTGTACTGACGCCATGGGCTGGGAATTCCTTGGGATGCGGCTGCGGCAGGGCAGGCATTCCAGGCTTTCATCAAGTCTGTATGAAAAGGCATCAGTGCCTTTAATAGGAATTCCAGTAATCAGGTAATTAACTTTTTTATTCCAGAATTGCTTTACTTAGTATATGTTATCTCATTAACCATCACAAGCCAAGTAGAGAATATTATTATCTGTACTAAATATGAGGAAATCTAAACTTGAAAAGACAAGAGAATTGGTTACTTATCTAGACCTGAATCTTGTCTTCTAAATCTGAATTCCTAATTTTTTTCTAAACACAATTGTGCATCAAAGTTGCCTAGTGAATAGTTTTAAATTGAGGATTTCCAGGTTTCTCCTAGACTTGCTAAATACAGTGTCTGGGGATGGTGCCCAAAAATCTATATTGTAAACACACAGGCAATTCTGATGCAATTTGTTTACTGACCAGCGTTTGTCAGGTCCACCACATTACAGAATATTAATGCTACTAACTGGAGCCTTAAACATATATTCTTGTACATGTAAACTCTTTCTTGGGAGAAATTTTTTAGGGCATTTAAACGAACTTCTTCTCCATCACAAAACATTTAAGTTATATAGCTAAACTTTCATTGAGACGTTTTTGGTTGAAAGGAACCGATTCACATTTTGGTCATCTAATGTAAGAAGGGACATGTGGAATGCACATGAAATGATAAACAAGGAATACTGTCATGGAAATCCAAAAATAAAAGCTGAAACTAGCAGAGTAAAAGGAATACATAGAGCTCAACAGCCATCATTTTTGGAATCTCTTCTAGTGCTCATCCAATATTATGAGTCAATCTCTCCTTGCACACCTGCTTTTTCTTCTCTCACTATATAATGTGTAGAAAATATATATTTCTTTCCTGCTTATACATACCTGCTACTTCATCATAAATACAACTGATTCTGCCATTCTGGACCTTGACTTTACCTCATGACTTCTTTCTATCTTATTCTTTAACACAGACTGCTGTGTGTGATTTGATTTATTTACCTCAAGTCAAATTTTTCTAGGGTATATCTGATTACACATCTGTCATTGTTGTCAGGCCATCATTAGGGTCCCTGGTATATCTAGGTACTGGCTATACTTGGATGAGGGGTCCAAATCTGAGCCAATCAGATTCAATCTGGAAGGCAAAGCCACTGGTCTGCCTCGGGCTCCCTGTAGCTTCAGTTGGGATGTGAGCAGGGAAGTTTCTCTGAAAGCATCTTAGTGTATCAGGCACCATGATTATCATGAATCCATATGCTTCTGGAATGCCTCATTTTTCACAATTCATTTAAGGCAAGGGATACCCGTAGATCCCATGAAGACTTTTCAAGTCACTGCAAACTTAAAACCCACAAATAGGAATTTGATCTATCTTCCTGTGTATTCTAGATAATTTTATGTCAAAGAAGACTTTTAATATATGAGAATGAGTTATTTTACAATAGAAGATTAAATGTACGCTGCTCAGTAAATAAACATGTCCACATGTTTGCATGGGCACATCACAGCTGTTTCAAACCAGAAAATGAGTTTGAGAACGTCTGTGTTTGTACTATTTCTTCCGGCTTCTTTCTCAATAGACACAGTTCTCTTTTACTCATCTCAACACTAGACAATATATGCTTAATTCATCAATAAAGAGCTTTAGTTTTAACCATTAGAAATAAATTACCAGAAAGAAGGCATTTCCAAGTTAATTCTGCAAATCCTGCACTTCTTCTCTGGCACTACTTAAAGAGTAAAATTTTGAAAATTAAAGTCTTCCTCCCAGGAATACCTGGGTGGCTCAGTCGATTAAGTGTCCAACTTCGGTTTAGGTCATAATCTCACAGTTCATGGGTTTCAACCCCAGGTAGGGTTCTGCACCGACAGCTTGGAGCCTGGACCCAGCTTTGGATTCTGTATCTCACTCTCTGCCACTCTCCCACTTGTGCGCTCTCTCTCAAAAATAATTAAACATTTAAAAAAGCCTTCCTCCCATATTCACACACATATTTATCCGAACTTTTGCAGTAATAAAAATTGCAAAATCTTGTATCAGAATTCCTTCCATTTCCTAAGACCAGCCTCCTGGAATTTACTAAAAGGACAAATAGGGAAATTACCAATAACTTTCACATAAGCAACTTCAGAATTAGAAGTAGAGGAAGAAAGGATGTGCACTCTGGAAAATTAGTTTTCCTTGTGTTTGACTTGAATGGGATGATCTCAGTATGACGTCCAGAAAAAATCGGACATCGATGTATCTTGTACCAGCTTTGCAATTTTTGTCCAGGGTTCTGCTGTGTGTCACAGACTCCTCACTACAAAAGCTCCCTGACACATGGAACATAACAGCCAATTTCATGCTTTAGGCTGAGGGGAGTTAGTCATTAATGGAATTCTTATAACACTGTGCTATGAGGCCACGTTACATGGATAAGATGAATGTAAGGAAATATTTAATTTCTAACTCAGGGAAATTATAACAACAGATGCCTTACAGTATCACTGAGCACACAACATTTTATGCTCAAAATACATAAGTTATATCAATAAATGCTCTTTCAACGTATGCCAAATATTGTTCTCTAATTTCCCTAAGGGTAATTATTTTACAGAGGCGATAAAGACAATGGAAATGGTCTCCATGAAATTAATGGAAATTGTTAAGAATGCGGCTTTATTGACCCAGTTTTCTATGTGATGATTCTGAACTTTCAAATTTGTTTGCATTTTCAGAGACCCTTAGTGGTTGCAATTTGTTTTTACTAATTTGCTTAAAAAGTTGCTAAGTCTGTGCTTATGTCTCTTTTTAAAAATCTTACTTCCCCATTATGGTCTACTATAGTTTTTTCAGTACCTAGTTTCATGGAAGTAAAATAAAATGACAATTCTTTTTCCTAAAACCATCTTTCAATTATTAATAAATTTTGGGTTTGCTTTTCAAACATAGAGTAAGTTTTCTAAGAAATTTCTGTAGCTCTACCAGTCTTCTCAAGTGTTAAAACACATGTACTATCATGTGTTAAAGCTTCTCTAATAATTTTAGTTATAAAATCACATTTTTAAAAAGCAAGGATTGCTACCATATGAAAGAAGTTTTAGAATCTACACTAGTAATTCCCTCGCTATTCTCTAAAGCAGAGCTTCTCGAATTTAAACCGACAACAGAATCACCTGGGGGGCTTGTTAAAACACGGATTGCTACATCCCACCTTCAGAGATTCTTACTAGAGTTGAGTAAAGCCTGAGGATTAGCATTTTTTCCATCTTTTGAGAGAGAGAGAGAGAGAAAGCGCACATGTGTGCAAGCTGGGGAGGGGCACAGGGAAAGTGAGAGAGAGAATCTCAAGCAGGCTCAACGCCCAGTGCAGAGCCGAATGCAGGGCTTCAACCATGACCGTGAGATAAGGACCTGAGCCAAAATCAAGAATCAGACGCTTGATGGACTGAGCCGCCCAGGTGCCCCAAGAATTAGCATTTCTAACAAGTTTCCAAAAGGTACTCATGCTGGTGGTTGGGGACCACACTTTGGGAAACACTGATTGAGATCAGTGTACTGTAAAAGGTTATGAACGTGACCTGTGAGGCCAGACCGAATGGGTTTTCCTCGTGGGTCAGCTGAGTATTAGTTGTATAATCTTGAGCAAGTCATTAGAGCCATTCCTTCAGTGTGTCCTTGTCTGTCATATGAGATAATACAAGTCGCTGTCCCCAAAGCTTGCAGTGGGATTGTGTTCACAAGCATAAAACACCTAGGACAGTGTCTAGCATACAGCAAAGACCTGGTGGGGCCAGATATTTGATAAATCAAGAATATTTTAATTGCCACTATGTGGAAGGCATGCAGATTATTTCTTAAATAGAATTTTCTACTGTTTTAAAGTTGGACAAATAGAACTAAAATTCCTATTGATACTTTGAGAAAAGAGGTAAAGTATGCGTTACTTTAGAAGAACAAATAAAGTTAGCATTTTAATTCGGCATAAAGGTAGGCAAGTAATTTTGGCTTCTATACAAAACAATAGACTGACTGAGGCGGTAAACAAGAATTAGTAACCATCAGAGGGAGGAACCGCAAAAGTCAATAGCTCCTGAAGATGGGAGGGAAGGAAGATGCCCACAGACCGAGTGTGCTGGGGGCCATCTCTGAAGTCAGGCAGGTTTGCAAGGCCTCCCACCACCAGATGGTGACTGGCACCTACACCCACTCAACCTCCACTCGATTTCTGCTTGAGTACCGAACCCCCAAGGTGCCTGGCTGATTGATATCAGGAGTGACTTGCCTTCTTATGCTAAAAATATGTGAATTGTATCTTGTGAAAAAACTCGTTCTAGGAGTTTCTTCTTTTGTGAATATAGGAGCGAATATTACATTTCCTGAGAAAACCTGCTTTTCTTCCTCTCAAGAAAACAGGCTATTGACCCCTGCTCACAAAAGAACTAACTCTTGCCTTGGCTGTGCTGAAAACATTGCCTTGTATTTGAATGCTAAAGATCCCTTCCTTCCCCAAGTGATAAGCATCTAGTCACCTACTTCAATCACTATTGATAAAGGTTATGCATGAGTCTTCTACCTATCTATGTTCTGGGAAACTTTTACATACCAAAGACCTTGTCATCAGAAATCATTGTCTAAGGCAATTGTCACTTCTGTTTTGTACCCCATACATTTTTTCCAATAAATAAAGCTGACTCTCTGGTCAGTGCAGAGATGCCTCCCTGATTATCAGAAAGAAGCCGAGGCTCCATCCTTCAGGGAGCCCTGGACCTGCTGGAGCTGGACTCTGGCATGAGGAGTATGAAAGAGGGAGAGATGAGAAGGTGGTGTTCACTGTCTTGCTGGGTCCTGGCTTCAGCTATGGGCACTGTTGAGCATTGCAGATGCTTGGCCTGGGAATTAAATATGAAACCAGGTAAGTCCTTTGAAACATCACTCCCACTTCATCAAGGGAGCAAGTTTTTATTGGTCTGAGTTGAACACAGATGACTAAAGGAAAAAGTTTATAACTATAGTAAAATTGAGAGGCCCTTTGGAAGAAAGGGAAACAAACAAACCAAAACAAATCAACAGACAAGCTTTCACCATCAATCACACCAATCCAGGCATTCTCAGGCTTAGGGTAGTGCAGCCAGTGTAGGCACAGTGTGAAGGCATCACGTATCATTAGAGTTACTTTATTCATACATGGCCCTGTGTTGGAGATAAACTTGCCAAGGATGTATCTCCATTTCTGGGATCAGAAAGCACCACTTCCCTACAGCAATTGCTAATCATGTTAGAAAACCTGTCCTACAATTTATTGAGGTCCTCTGGTACAACAAGCGTGGGTGTCTTTAAATGCCCTTGAGAGCTCGCCTCGATCTACCTGGAAAATGAGACAATTAGCCTGAGGGGGCTCTTCCCTCCTCCTAACAGGAGGGCTTGCTCCAACCTCAGCTTCCCACTGGATCCTTAGCATTTTCCCCCAAAAAACAGGAATGCAGCTTCGCACAGGCCTCCAGTCATCAGATGCTGAGCAGCTGGCTCTCCCGGACAATCCTGTGAACAGCTGGCATCCAAATTCAGTGAGGCCAGTGCCCAGATAATTTGTTAGTCAGTCTGTTCCTGCCCCACTGCCATTGATGAAGCTGCTCTCAGACTTGCCCTGTAAAAGAGAAGAGCAGGTGACATTCTGTCACCCAGAATGTTCACTCACGGTGTGTCCAAGAACAGGCCCTGGCCCTTGTCCTCTCTCTAGAGGATACTAGGGCATCAGAAAATTCACGTCCTCTTTTCCCCTGATCTTTGCTTGTATAGTTTTAACCCTAATAAAATCCATTTCCTAATCCACAGTGTGTGACATGTCAGAGGCCTGCGTTGCTTAACTGAGTAGAGGGAATACACAGGCATGTCTAATCTCCCGTCTTTATTCTTTTTTAAAATGTTTATTTAGTTTTGAGAGGTGGGGGGAGGGGGGTAGTGGCAGAGAGAGAGGGAGACACAGAATCCTAAGCAGGCTCCAGGCACTGAGCTGTCTGTACAGAGCCTGAAGCGAGGCTCATACTCACGAACCATGAGATCAGGACCTGAGCCAAAGTTGGTTACTCAATGGACTGAGCCACCCAGGTGCCACCTCTCCAGTATCTACTCTTACACAGCCTTATCCCTTAACGTTTCAAAAGATGCACCTCATTTCTCCCTGTTCTCCCATTGTTCTTTTTTTTCAAAAATTTTTATGACTTTTATTTATTTTTAAGAGACAGAGAGAGACGGCATGAGCAGGGGAGGGTCAGAGAGACGGAGACACAGAATCCGAAGCAGACTCCAGGCTCTGAGCTAGCTGTCAGCACAGAGCTCGATGCGGGGGCCGAACCCACGAACCGTGAGATCATGCCGTGAGCCGAAGCCAGAAGCCAGATGCCCCTCTCCCATTGTTCTTAAATGTAATGCATAGAGTTTTACGGACCTGAATTCATGTAAATAACTTATTTTATGATCTCCTCATCTCACTCAAGCTTTAATTCTTTCCTCTTCATGTTTGTTATTTTCAGCGTGGAAAGTATTCCCTTTGATAAAGAAAGGAGATGAAATAAAAGCTAAACTGTTTAGCTATATAATTTTTTTCCTGCCCAAGTAAAGAAATTCCCTCATTCTTATTTTCTTATACTGAGCATAATTTACTTCCTTCTAAATTTATGGTGTATTTTGAACTGCACTTACTAGTTTATGACAAGATTATTATTCCAGTGGATTTTAAGTTTATTCATTTGTGTAACATATGTTTTTCTAGCAACCTCTTCAAAGTGTGCATATTCCTTAGTACCTGGAAATGTGAAAGTGAGAGCGTTGAGGTTTTACTTTGCCATAATGCGTTAGCTCCCTAAATTTGTGGAGGCTGAGTGATATATTCTTGGACACAGATATTCATCTACAATAAAATTTTATTATAAACTCAAAATTATCTGCCAAAGAGTAGATTTTTGGATTCTCCAGCATATAACTCAAGACACTTAACTATGAGATGATACTTCCTACTCAGAATATTCTGGAAAGGTGTTCATGGATGCATTAAGTAAAATTCCAGTAGTTTGTATGCTATCTGCCCCATCCAAACCACCTTCCTTTTCTCTTCTTTTTGTTAAAAATTCCCATGTCATCAAGGATTATAAATGATCTTAGCTGCTCTAAGAAATCTTCAGAGATATTCTCAAACTTCTGCGATCTATCCTCATTAGTTTTTGATGAGAATAACTGTCAGGACTGATCTCTTGGCATTTAGCTCCTTGTTTTGTGATATATGCTTATAGGCTATATATTTTCTAGCCAATTATTATTTTCTTGAAGTCCAGGGGCACATTATATGTATTTTTGGCAACCCAAACAACTAACATGAGTAAGTTATATACAAATAGACACCTGAACATATATTTTTGAGAAAGAATCATGCATCTCTATGCAAGAACATGAAAGAAAATTAGATAACATAAATATAGGTTAATTTTATTTTAAAAAATGGTAGAAAATTGAGTACATTCACTTCTACTGTCATTTTCATGAATAATAAAACAAAAAAACAATAAAATTGAACACAGGGGAAAACAATACTGACAAATTTATTTCTGTGGCTCAGGTTATAAATAAGGGTAAAATTATAAGTAATGCACTGCCACCTAGTGTCAAAATTTCACTTCAAATGAAATAATGATTTATATAATCAAAAGACTCCAGTCACTGGGGATCTGTGGTCAGGAAATTTAACATCCCATGAGGAAAATATGAAGGAAAGAGAAGTGAACACTCAGGTCATAGGAAATTTCAAACTAAATGAGTGTATATATCTAGTTCAAATCAAGCAAACAAATTTGAAAAAAAAACAAAAACAAAATTATAAGATAGGTGGAAACCTGAATTTTGCCTAGATACTTAATATCAATGAATTGTTCATATTTTTGGATGTCACAGTGGTGCTGGGCTTATGCTTTAAAAATAAAATCATTTTTATCTTTTAGAGTAAACATTCCAATATAATTACTGATAAAATGATACAATGCATTAAGTTAATACACAGAATGGAGGGAGAAACACAGGAGCTATATGTGAAGCAGTTCAGGTTATAAATTGAAACTTTTTAAAGCTGACTTCCATTTACTTCTATACCTGTTTGAAATTTTTCTCTAACAATTTTTTTTCAAATTTCCCCAGTACATATATTACCATTGAGTATAGGATTTGATTAATAGAAACAGAGAGCTTTCTCCGTAAATTATTTTACAGGAACCAGTAGGTTAAGTCATGGGTTTGGAAGAAGAATTTATAATCTTTGCCTTAATAAATGAACATTGAAGAAATTAACTCAAACCTTCTTAGCACAAGCTAGTAAGAGAGTTGAAACAACTTCTCAAATCCTGTTTAAATCAAGTCTCAAACTACAACGACTTATGAAACAGATTACTAAACAAATAACAAAAGGTGAATTGTAAAGACTTATTATTTAGTAAATTGCCCTGGAGTGCGATTAATTTGTCTCTCTCTCTTCTCTCAATATTTACTAAGTATTGGGCTTCCAAATATGTTGATTTTCCAACCTTTCAAAAAAGAACCAGGGAGTGACTGCCTTGTTGCTAGGTTTTAGACAACAGTTGGAGGGCCTGCTTTCACTTTTTTTTTTCCTACGCTGACTGGAGTCCTTTAGGAAATTAGTTCAGTTTCTTAGCAACCCAGATGGCTAAAACTTAAACATACTTCGAGTTCTTTTGTGAAGCAAAGTCTAAATGTTTCACTAATAAACTACGTGTTTGTTTAGTCTTGCTTGGCTTTGCAGAAAAGATTTGCTGAGACATACTGCCCTAGAAATTTTTACAGAAAGCTCTCAGTTTCACAGGGTGAGTGAAGTTATTGATTTTCTAATGAATGCTCCTGCTTTTGATTTTATTTTGAATTACTCTAGTTTGTCTGTTTGACTAACTGTTTGAAATCTATATATTTTATATGAGATAGATGAGTTCATTTATGAAAGAAACAATTTCTTTATATATAATATTATAGAAGAGAAATTATGAAAAATATAGTAAGAAGGAGAAAGCCAAACTGGAGGAGAGTGCTGAATTTCTTTATGAACTTATAAATATGCAAAAATTTGTGGTTCACTGTGCTCTTAATAATAGCACACTATTTTATAATGCTCTTTCTGAGGTTGGCAGCATTTATGTGTCAGGTATTTATCTAGATCACTCTGTTTATATATCTATTACCTCAAATGCTTAATATTACAAAATCAAACTCAGATATGTTTGCTAACCAAAGAAATGTATTTCTTTTTAATTAGCAGATCATTAAAAACAGATAAAAATATTTTGTGACTCTCCAGTTGAAAATATTTGAGGAACAAATTTAAATAAAAGCTTATTTTTTATATTGCCACTACTGTTAAGGAGTTTTCCATTTAGAAAAAAGTTATGATTAGATGTTTGAGGTTTTAGATATAGTTTTCAAAACGGAACCTGTAATTTTCAGATTTTGGCAAACACAGAATACTTATTCTTCTTCTTATCATTGGGCCACACAAAATTTGCATTTTTGTAGGATTGAAAAATGGTTGCATAGCAGCAATTTCAAGTGGCTCAACTTAATATATGCTGAATCTTATGTAGGATTTGTAAAACTAGAAAATTCTTGTCTCATCAATTTTATAATCTAATTTTGAGGTAGATTTTGTTTTTTGGGTTTTTTTAGATTTGTTTATTTATTTACTTGAGAGAGAGAGAGAGAGAGCATGAGTGGGAGATGGACGGAGAAAGAGGAAGAGAGAGAATCCCCAGCAGGCTTTGCGCTGACAGCAGGGCTCCACCCCATGAACAGAACCATCGGATCATGACCTGAGCTAAGATCAAGAGTCAGAGACAACTGACTGAACCACCCAGGTTGCCTCTGGAGACAGACTTCTAGGTAATTAACTCTAATACGAGGTACAAGGAAAAATGTAGTTCCAAGCTCCATTGCTCTTCAGAAGGCGAGGTGAATCCTATAGGGGGATCCGGGAACACTTTTAATGGAAATGACATTTAAGCTGATCCTTCATTGATAAGAGTAATTTCATAGGTGAACAGTAACTATGCTTACTAAATGCAATTAAGCTTCTCTTCTATTTTCAGTGGGACATCTTGGCCAAAATATAGCTTTTACAGTATTAACATTTACCAGGAAACATTTGACTGAATAAGAATATTGCCAGTTTATTTTTTCTTCATTTCTTAACTGCACATCTCATAACTTTATATTTCTCTATATTGTAGGGGTTTTTTTTTTCCATTTAAAGTAAGTGTGGTGATATCACTATCACAGCCTTCAATCATTCAGGTAGATCTTCAGATGATCTCCTTCTTCTGGCGTACCTAGGGGCTACAATGATACATGCTAACACATGAATCGTGTAGATAAAAGCCTAATGTTTCATACATATTATTCAAATGAATAGTATTTAATACTAAATTCATAAATACAAGACAAAATGAAGTATCATAAAAACTAGAGAGAATTGATTCCATTTGAAATAGGCATAGTAACAATTTTTTATAGTTCAGAAGTCCTGAGACAAATGGAGACAGAGGTGCACATCAGCCACAACAAGGTGACTGATGGGTGTGTCTACACACAGCTACTGCTCACAGAGAGATCTAGATCAGCACTGCGTTCCCCAACCACAGCCTCTTAGTTTGACGGCTGTCTAGCTTTCTTACTGCCACAGTACTTGTTTTCTTAATATCAATTAGACTTCCAGGGTCTTGACCTATTTTTTTTCTTCCAGGTTATGACTGTCCTGGAATTAATTTCATTCCAGCTCTATGTCCTGGTGAGATAACTTCACTATCTCACTCACTGACATCCTCAAACCCAATGTCTTTTCATTGCAACAGATACAAAACCCTGACTATAAATCCGAATTCTCGTGCAGCCAGACTTCTGAGCCCTACAGGAGATAGCTACCTGTACAATTTTGGCCAAGGCTGAGGCTTCAGGCCTCCTCAGAGGTTCAAATATATATATATTATAGAAATTTGTAGGGTCATGAGGAGGGCAAGAGTGTTATAAAAAAAAAAAAAAGCCATGTACCTAGAACAAATTAACCACTGACTGACAAGGACTTGATTTCATCAACTTCTAGTGAGTTCAGAAGAGTCCAACATAAACACCAAACATGTAAGCTTATTTAACTAGATGAAAAATAAACCAAACTAACTCATCTTTTCTTTCTAGCTCATTATCTTACAGTAGATTACTGTACATGTGAAGTCAAACTACAATTTAAGGGTGATTTGGTGGAAATAAAACCTGAATAAGGGGAATTAATT